>JASDQU010374804.1:0-28503 GCA_032191745.1 Picea mariana | reverse complement strand
ATAATGCGATCTACTATGTGAATGTAAATTTTATGAATGATTAAATGTTATTGATGATGATGTATATGATGCGACATATTGTGTGAATGTGAATCCTATAAAGGTTTAAATGCTATTAGAATGATGTTGGATATGATGCAATCTATTTGGTAAATGATAATTTTATGAATGGGTGACGAAATTGAATTATGGGATATTATGAGATCTATTTCTAACTTGAAAACTTTGATGTTAAGTTGTTGGTACATGGATACCGAATTGAAATGATGATTGTATGCAATTACATGATGATAATGCATAGAAATGTATGAGTTTGTGTTACAGACTAATCTGCAGGTCATGGACTATGAAATAGCCAAGGGATAATAATGATGAAAGTGAATGTCATAACCACTAGCCGAGAAACATTATGGTATGAATCTTTGTATGTGAAATTATATTGGTTTGGATGCATTGCTAGGATATGTGGACTAGTGCAGGATTTCAGGTGATGAGACTGCCCAAAATCGAATAAATGATGACAAAACTCCCAGCAACATGGTGCCACTGTATATTCCATTGTAGGGTGTGGACCCTAGTTATGATTAGGAGGGGTGGAGGCATTTCCCACCGTGTATCCTCCGAAACCTGAAGTCATGGGAGGACGATGTTAGTTCATGCTCCCCTAGACGTGTGATGATGACTGTCAGTTGCCTACTGGGGAAGCTTGGTCAAGATAGTGACACTTCTGCTTATGGGTTCTATTTGGAGTTAGGTCAATATAGTTGATGCTCCAAGATAGTCCAATAGAGGAAGGATAGGAATGATGATGTAAGTAAGTTAGGGAGGAAGGATGAGTAGAAATAGTTGAGAAAGCATGGAGATTTGTCTTATGGTGGAATTTATTGTTTTTCCCTTCTAAAAAAAGAAAATGTGTATATATGAATATTCATAATTACGTAATTAAACCACAGTTGTCTAAATAAAATTGTTGAACTAGATAATTGTAATTAAAGGATTTCACAAACACTTGATTGGTTTAATGTCTTTTATAAAAGAATAGTCTTGTTGATTGGATTGGATGCATACATAAATCACTATAAGGGTGATAGTTATTGATTATTAGTACATGCACGAGATTTGTATGTACTAGCTACACATGCATTTCTTGCGCATGTACACTAGTATGAATGAGTTTCTTGGCTTACTTACTAATAATGTTGGTAAATTGTTATGAATGCGTGAACCATGTTTCTTTTCCTTTGTATCATGAGATACCTTAATTTCGGGACGAAGTTTCCTGAAGGGTGGGTGTATGTAACAACCCTGGTTAAATAGTTGCATAGGGATTATTAAGTATAATTAATTAGATAATTAATTGTCCTAATATGGTTTTAGTTAAACAATGTTTATTTCTTAATAATATTTATTATTTATTTATTTATTAATTAATTGTTTATATTTGTTGAATGATTAATTAATTAACCAATTGACCCATTAAAGGTTTGTGTAATGAATTAAAGGGGCTTAATAATTTTAATTTATTTAATTATAGACTTTACGTATGCAGGGGGGAATGAAGCATTAAATGAAGGATAAGGTAATAAAGGCATGGGATAAGGTAATAATGGGGAGGATAAGGTAATTAATGGGGGATAGGGAGTCGGTGGATGGGGGGAGATATGACAGGAGGAGTCCGACGAGAGAAGGGCGTGATTTTTGGGGTGATGAAGCATTTTGGAGGAGGGCATTGTATTTCTGGTTTGGCATATTTTCTGGTGTTGGGAGTTTGGTTTTGGGGGTTTTTGTGAATCATTGCAGGGGGCATCGGGTTGTTGGGGGTTTTGGGCACGAGAGTCAGGATTCCTTACGGTATCCTGGAGCTAGGGAGCCGGACAAGCTGTTCCTAGCTGGCTGGGTGGTTAGTCGGTTTGGGCAGGGTTTGGTCAAGCAACAGGCTGGGCAAGGCAGCAAGGAGGACATCCAGATAAGCGAGGGTTTAGCATTAGGAAGAGGTATTTTATTTATGAATTTTCTAAGTTATGTGATGATTATGTAAATTATTAGCATGATGTTCGTAAATTTAATTTATGCTGTGGATAAATTAAATTTTCTGTTGAATATTATATGCTTATACGATGATTATTGAATTACTTAGGCATTGAAAGAAATTTATGTTTAATTGTATGAATTTTATTAGGCTTGTTAATTTATGGTCCTTACACCCTCTTAGCCAGCTTTCGCTCCTCATGGTGACAAAGAAGAAAAATCTAAAAGTAAGAAGACTAGCAGACATTGCAACTTTTGTGGGAAATATGGTCACGTGGAGTCCAAATGTTTTAGGAAGATGGAAGATTTATAAGCAATGATGAAGAAACACAACATCAATATTGATTCTTCTTCTTCTAACTCTTCTTGTCATGGACATGCACTTTATGCTTCTGGTTTCTCTTTCAATGCAAATTCTACTTCTTTTGATGAGTGGCTTATTGATTATGGATCATATTATCATATGGCTAAGGAAAAAGACATATTTTCTTCTCTAAATGAATGTAACACTAAGAAAATATGTGTTGGTGATGATAGATCTCTTAGTGTTGTATGGTTGGAATAGTTCAAGTAGATAATGATCATTTCAATGATGTATTATGTGTTTCAATTATTTCATGCAACCTTCTATCAGTATATCAAATCACTCATTCAGGTGAAGGTAAAATCGTAGAGTTTTCACCTCACCCAGTTGTAGGCAAGGATTTAAAAGATCCCAAGCAAGTCCTCACAAATGGAATTGGTGATGATATTACTAGGTTGTACAAGGTTGACAACTTTGGGTCATCATATTTTCCATTTGTTCTTTTTGATCGTAGAGATGAATTGAGCAAACTTTGGCATGAGCAGTTTGGTCATCTAAACTATTTCTCATTGTAGAAATTATGTAATCAATAGATGGTGATTGGTCTTTCTCTTGTTTCTTGCAAATATGGTGTTTGTGTCGGTTGTGTTCTCCGCAAACATCATTATGACAATTTTGATAAATGTGCCTCTTGGCATGCCTCAACTACTTTGCATCTTGTTCACAGTGACTTCGGTGGTTTGCTTTTTTCTCCTTCTTTTTATAGGTGCAATTATTTATAATCTTTCATTGGTGATGTTAGCGCTCAAAACATACGGATAATTTTTTAAGCGTTTTCATCAATTTATATTTGATTTGTTGATTTCCTAGGTCTTTTGACCAATATCATAACTTCCAAATCCTTCATCAAGCTCCCGTTGATCATTTTTACCCAAAATTGTCTTCTTACCTACATTCCAAAAACACAATAATTGTCTTTTTGCCTAAAAACCTAGTTTATTGTGTCTATATATATTTTCAAATAAAACATATATTGTTTTTATTTTATTTTTTAAAAATATATCTTTATTTGAAAAAATTTATTATTTTATTTTATTGGTTAAAAATATATATATTTTCAAATAAAACATATATTGTTTTTATTTTATTTTTTAAAAATATATCTTTATTTGAAAAAATTTATTATTTTATTTTATTTGTTAAAAATATATCTTTATTTGTAAAAATTTATAAAAGTGATATGGGCATAAGTGTTCTAATCCTAGAACATATCAAATATCAACTATTTGCCAAACTCTGAGTTATACCAAAGCCATTTCCACACCATATATCTTATCAAAGTGACCTTGTAAACATTGGCGCATATAAGGACAGTATGTCTAAAGATCCCGATGCATGTGGGATTTGTGTTGTTAGGCAAATAAAGAAAAACAAAACACAGGCAAGTGCCTTATGCTGAGATTGCAGATGTCAAGAGATCCTGCAGGGTATCTATGTTTGAAGGGTTTTAGGAGTATCGAGTCACTAGCAGGAGCTGCAGGTGTAAAATCGATTAGTCAAGTCTAAACGCCAAGCCACGACATGGTAATGGAAACGTTACAGCAGGAGGGTTTCTCTGGTTTCTTGGTTTCTGTGTGTTTGGCAGGTGTGCGATCATCTTCTTCATGGCATTAGATTTCCAGAGGCAGAGATAGTGATCACAAATATCTTTCTTATTTTCTTCATGCGTGCTGATGGATTTCAAAAGTCAATATGGAATGTCTTTGGGATTTCTGGATCGAAATAGTATTAGGCTATAAAACCCGATCATAACAGTGTATTGTAGAATGCGGCATCCTTTAAATGGTGGTGGAATGACTATTGCATTAGTTGACATTGATGTTCTTGAAAAGCTTCATAAGGCTCATTGGGGAGTTGTTCAAGCAGAAAATGGTACCTGAAAAAATTGTTCATCATTGTATTCAACATTTGTTAGGCCAGGATTTAAAGTCACCTCCAGCTGAAGAAAATGTGGAGGCTCTTTATCATCTTTTCAACACTGTCAGAAAACAGTTTGAAGAAACCCCAAGTCCCGTCCTATCATACATTCTTATTTTTGTCTCAATGAAGCAAATAAATAATAATCAAATCTTGGCATCTCGAATGAGATTCATGGTTCGTGATGTTCTTGATTTGCGTGCTAATAAATGGATTCATAGACGTGAAGAGATAAAAGCTAAAACTATAAATGAGATAAATTCAGAAGCTGAACAGAAGTTGGGTTTAAGGCCTGGATCAATAAACATGTGCAATGGTCGTGGTGCATCTAATGTTATGGGTATGGGTGTTGGAAATAGTTTTGGTATTGGAAGGCTTGGAGGTTTAATGCCTGGAATGCCTATGATTCAGAAGATGCTTGTGATGCCTTCAATTGACAGTGATGGTTTGGAAGGCATACTTGGTCGAATAGTAAACAAAAATGAAAGTCTAGTGCCATCTCCTGCTCTACTTCCAAGTCAAGGTCGTTCCCAAACACCTGTTTTAAAGTCTTTAGTTGGTAATGCAAATCTTTTTCCCCATGGCACTGGTGGTTTTTATTCTGGTAAATATTAAACCTCCTCATAACCTTCATTGCCAGGACATCTCTTCTGATAAGAGACTGAGTGACTATCTGCCTTCTGGAGCGCACCAGTAATCATGATACATATTTGGTTTTTATGGTTGATGCTGAAGCATACTCCTATGATGACGAGGTCATCAAGAAAGGAGATAGCATTGGAGGATGCCAGGGTTGTTTTAATAGACAGAGAGCGTATGAAAGCCAGAAAACAATATAAATGTGTTGCAGCAGTCAACAAGAAGGTGAAGCCTTTTCCAACTTTTATTTTGGTTTTATAGCTTTTGAAACTGTGAAAAACAGATACCTACAGGAAGTTGGTAGCGCAAGAGGTGATTTTTCAGTGCTGCGCGCTACCAACATGTATGTTTTCAACGAGGCAGAATTTGGGTCAAAGTTGACTTCTTATTCAGATTTTTATGTGATGAGTCATGCTCCAGGTGGTGAAGACGATTCCAGAAATCCTTGATCTTCTCCAGGAAGGCCTTAGTGGTAGTCAAAGAGTTAAGTTAGGATAAGGATTTTATCCCTTACATTAAGGATCTATTTCCTAGTTTTAGATAAGACAGTTCAGATCCATCTCTTTAGGATCTACAACAATATGTATTCTTTGTATATATATATATATATTTCAGAAATGTCATAGGGAAGGAGGGAGCAATATTCATGACTGTGATTCAATTTTGTGAATTGTAAGCAAGCTTTATGCATTGACATTGGCCGAGTATATATTTGAATGCAAAATTTATTCTCTGAGTTTTTGATCAGATTTTTATTTCTTTCCATCCCTTTCTATATATGTGGATGGGTTGCAAATATCGTAAGATGATTAAGAGATGTCGTTATTTTATTGCATTATTGGATTTAGATCCCACACATAACTCATTGTTGTAATTGACCATTTGTATATGCTTTTAGTATATTGATTTTGTGGATATAGTAGTGTTCTCCTTCCCATATCAGTTTAACTCATCTGATCTGTTCAGAGAGGACTTTGTTTGTCAAAATGTGTTCATCATAGTCTTGTCTAGGTGAGGATTAATAGTTCATAGATTGATCTACCCTGCAGATTCTTTCATCCAATCAAATAGTTTAAGTTACCAAGCTCATTCTCTTTACAGTCGGGGAAAGATTGGAGTGATAACAAATTGGCGCCATTGTCGGGGAACAAAAGTGAAGTTAGTTTCCCTAGGAGAACGACACATATACGAATTTCGATGGTAGACAAAGGGAGGACACATAAATCAACTGTAGCAATTTGCCTGACGAGTCCACAATCAAAGACTCCACTCGGGAGGATCCAGTTGACAGAAAGATGAAGGGGCTGAACAGTAAACCCAGGTATAGTTCATTAGTTTTCTACATGAACTTTTGTTGTTCTTTATTAGCTCTTTCCCGTTTTTTCCTTCACATGTGAAGAGGATCATCTTGTTTTTTGTTTATTCCAATGATCATCAACCTACCTTTATATATCCATCCTTAGAAGAGGAAAGCTTACAGACTCCTTATATTGTTGATGTTGATCCTATATATTTACCTCAACCTATTCATAAAGATGATATTTTACATCTTGAATCTGATCATCCTTGTGACCTTGAGGAGATTGAAACTGATTCAAGACCCTCTCAGATCTCAGCACCTTTTTCCATAACTTCTGAGCCTTCCAATCAACTTGTTAATCCTCATGATTATCCCACTGATTTTCAAACTAAAATCAGAATGAAAATGTTCAAGCCTCTAAGGCTGCCATATCTCCTTCATCCTTATCCTCTTGATTTCCTTGAGTATCTTCCTTGGTTTTCTGGAGAGGATCATGTCACAACTGAGAGGCATTTGGGGTCCTTTGAAAATTTTGTTGATCAATTCGAGATTATTCATGATGATGTTACTATGATGTTATTTTCTAAAACTTTGTTTAGAGATGTTGCAATATGGTTTAAGAATTTGAGAGCTGATTCCATTGGTTCATGGACCAAGTTGTCCAATGCTTTTCTAAAGAATTGGGGTGAGAACAAATCTTTTGATTTGTATCTCATTGATTTTTATGCCTTGAGGAGAGAGGAGGACGAAGCTTTGTCTGTCTTCAACAAAAGGTTCTACAGCTTTTATCATGACATGAATTTGGAGATCCAACCTACAGAGATTGTTGCCATGGTATAATATGTTATGGATCAACATTCAGATCTTTTCCTTCTCCTGTTAGAAAGGAAATCATCATCTAAGCCATCATATTTTCAAATAAAAAATATAGTTTTTATTTATTTGTAAAAAATATATCTTTATTTGTAAAATTTTATAAAAGTTGTGTGTGCACGAGTGTTCTAATCCTAATCCATATCAAATATCAACTATATGCCAAACTCCAAGTCATACCAAAGCCATTTCCACTTGTTGTCCCTTGGTTATGGAAGGAAGCAAAAAACGGGGAAGAAAAGGTAAAAAGCGAGCTCCGCGGGAGACACAATGACTGTTACTGGTTCGAAGTGAGAAAAAGAACAGAAAAGATGGAGCGAAGTGTGGAAACGCAAGTTGTTGGATGAGGAGATTGAGGATGACAGATCAACAAGGAAGATGGACCGAGAATGACTTAGGAAGTGGAAAAAACCAGCATTAGATGCCTTGGAGCACCAAGAGATGAAGAAGGAAAGACAGGTTGGCGAAGCCTAGAAAGAATGGGTCAAGTTGACCTAGGGTTGTAGATACCTAGGGTTTTGACACCTAGGTTTCGACCTGAGGCTGTCGGTGAGGGATTGTAATGTATAAATAGAGGTCGAGAGGACCTAGGTCGGGTGGGTACGGTAGTTGAGTCTTGTTATTGATCATTGCTCATTGGGAGAATATTGTATTATGGGTGAAAGAAGTGTTGAGAGAGAGAGCTTTCTGGTATTGTAAGATCTTCAGTTGGGTGCGAAGATCAAGTCCTGCAGCTGGGTGTGCAGGAAGGGAGAGAGAAAGAGAGACGGAGAGAGAGGATCTGTTGGCCAAGAGCGCAGATCAGAACTGTAATCTTTATCCTAAAATATCATAAGCACAGTTCTGTGGACGTAGCCCTAGAGAGAGGGTGAACCACGTACATCTGTTGTTGTGTGTGTGATTTATGCTTCGAGCTTTGATGTTGTTATATTGTTATCTGCATTATTGTATTAGATCAAATCTATAGCTGTGAAGGATAGATTTAGCTAGTTGAATGATAGATGCATGTTATGTTGTTGTTGTAATAAGAACCACTTGATATTCCCCTGGTTGTATACATCTCTGTCCTGCAACCCCCTCATAGTTGCTTCGGGTGAGATTGCATCTGCTTCACAGGTGCTGCCGAAAGGGCTAGTAGCTAGGGCTTGTTGGTGCACTCTTGGAGCTGAACCTTGGGTCTGCCCCTGTGCCAACAAATGGTTCTGTTGCCGGGATAAGAATCTTTTTAAGGGAATGTCAAGGTGGTTCCCATCGAAGACAGAGATTCAGAAGTGGATAGAGGATCAAGAGAAGGACTTCGTTGAAGCCCAGAACAAGAACCCTAAAATAACACTGAAGATTGGCTACAAAGATACATTTTCACCGACATTCACAAGGTCTTCTTTAGAGGAATCCATCAGGAGCTACATGAGTGGCTGGCTAGGTTAGCTAACACACAGTTTGAAATCAAATCTAGACCCCCTGTGGTTTGGACACCAACATTGATCCAGAAGGTCAAGAGAGTCGACAACATTGTATTCAGAGAAGTAGATCACCGGTTTGATAGTACCATCGGAGGGTATATCACCGAGTTTGCTGTTGACAAAACATAATCATATAGCCAAGCCGAGATATAATTTTTCAAGGGACCCAGAGGAAATTTTTTTCACTTCCTGAAGCTAAGAATCAAGATGCTCTTGCATGAAAACCACATCTTGAAGATATAGTAGATTGATTGGACCTAAAAAGGCTAATGTTCAAGATCTCGGACAACGACAACGACACATAAGCAGGACATACGCGTAGTGGGAAAGTATTCCGAGGAGTTCAACTTGAGAATTTGTTTAAGCAAAACTACGGAGAGGAAGGTTTCCATAGCGGAGAAGAGGTAGATCTAACCGACGAAGAGCATCTAGAGCCCACCAGAACAGAAGAAGGGGAAGCTGAAGAACTGCACCAAAGCGAGCCATAAATCTCAAGAACTGCGTAAACTACTGAATTAAGTAACGTTAATCCCCTTGTTGTCTTAACAATACCTAGCAGTCAGAATAGTCAGAACCACTAGAGTCTTCATAGTACTGTTACTAGTAGCTCAACATCTACTCAGACAAGAACCCTAGTCAGCTTTATGGCAGATGAAATGAGACTCCTTATGTTTAGAGGAGATGGATCTGAAGATCCAGATCAACATTGGTTTCTGTGTGAGGCCATATGGAATATTAAAAGTATCACCGATGAAGCCATCAAGAGAACCCAGTTCAACACTACGCTAAGGGACCGCGCACTAAGCTGGTACATGAAACTTGTCCAAGGACTGGCACATCCTAAGCCCTTGAATGAGATCAAGAATGCGCTTATCGCAGAGTTTAAGAAACCTAAGTCGGAATCAAAATGTATTATGGAACTAAAAGAGACTAAACAAAAGGTAGCAGAACCTGTTTGGGAGTTCGACTAGAGATTCAAGACCCTGACAGGCCGATTAACTTTCCAGATCCCCGACAAACAGAACAAAGAGTGGTTCATCGTTGTTTTGTTACCACACATAAGAATCCCTTTGATGCAGCAGAAGATTGCATCTCAGGCGGAAGCTTTGGAGATCTCCATGAAGCTTGAATCAGCACCAATGGGAGAATCTAGCTCAGGCATTAGCCAGATCATGAGCCAACTAACTAGTTTGTCTTTACAAGTTGAGGATATGAAGAAAGATAAGGGAAAAGACAAAAGGGAATATATCTGAAGGCCATGATAAGGAACACTATCCCTTATTTCATGAGTACTTGGCATCAGGGGCATCGAGCCCCTTAAAGCAAGTTAACCTACCCTGGTGCGATGTATGCAAAAATAGACATCGCCTAGGTGAGTGCTACTACATGCAAAAGTATGTCCAGACACCCACAAACTTGTATTCTACATTCTGTAAATCAATGGGGCATGATGATCGGGATTGTAGAGCTTATGATCTCATGCATGAAAGGTTGAGAGACATATACAAGATTCAAGGCGAAGTACAATAAGAAGGAAACACTCCACAGTACAACTCTTTGGGGAGAGGAAATTTCACTCCTCACGGTGGCTACAGAGGATGAGGAGGAGGAGGAGGTATGGGCCGACGCTGAGGACAAATAATTTGTTACAACTGCGCGCAGCCAGGACATTTAGCAAGGGATTGTCAGAATCCTTGCACAACTTGTAGTTACTGTAATTCCTTTGAGCATGTCATAGAAGAATGCCCTGTGCTGCTGGCTAAACTTTAGGAAAGACGAGGACCCCAGTATAACCCACAAGTACAACTGATATATGTTGAACCTTGCGAAGAAGAACCTAGAGTCGTTGTTATCACTCGAGGAGATGCTGCTACAGGAGAAGACAGACCAGCCCAAAGAAAAGCCTGAAAACGACCATGGAGTCAGGAAAGATACAAAAAATACCCCAACGTTCGATGCTAAGAAAGAAAGACAGATATTCGAGGAGGCAAGAAAGGATTTCAAAGGAGATCAAGGATCTTCATCAAAGAGACAACCAGAAATCAAAGAATATGGCATGCCTCAGCCATTTTATCCGTCTGCATCACCAACACAAGGGAAAGAGGTAAGCAAACTCATGGAATTCTTGCACACTTGTGTTAAGTTGATTCAAGATAAAGGCATTGTCCAAGAATTACAAGATTTAATCAAGCAGTATGAACTAGGAAAAATAGACCCCTTACTGAATAGAGTAGTGCACCAAATTGGAAAAACGAGAAGGAAAAATAAAGAACTACACTTGAATGCTCAGATAGGAGAGTATGAGATAGACTATTTGGTCCTTGACTTAGGGTCAGAAGTCAATGTCATGACGAAGCAGACTTGGGCACTGATGGGAAAACCCAAGATGATATATTCCCCTATCAGGCTTCACATGGCTAATCAACAAGCTGTCAGCCCATTTGGACGATTAGAGCATGTCCCAGTGGACATCGATGGGGTAAGAACCTTTGCAGATTTTGAGGTAATTGAAATTGTTGATGATAGCTTCCCTTACCCTGCATTGTTAGGAATTGATTGGGCCTTCGACAATTCCACTGTCATTGATTTAAAGAAAAGACGCATGACATTTGAGAAAGTTGGCCTTAGGGTCATTGCACCCTTAGATCCAGATGAGGGTCCACGATACACAGAACCCATCAGAGAAGAGGACCACGCATTTGAACTGGAAAACATCTACAAATTAACAACCAAACAATATGATTATATCAACCCTACAGCTGATGGGAATCTAAGCTGGCGAAGTGACAACACATGTTCATCTAACTCAGAAGAAGCACCGGAGAATTGGTAAAACCAAATGTACGAAGTATCTACAAGAAGATGTGCTAGGATAACCAGAGAAGTTCGTTGGATTGGCACAATAGTGAGTAATCTACCCACATTTGATGGGCTAAACCCCTTAGAAAACTTCTTGTCAGAATTTGAGACAAGTGTACCAACACAATAGAGGCTCTTGGCAATGGATGAGGCCATGAAGGCCACACTAGTGAGATGGTGGGGGACACATAAAAACAATATTACAGACTAGACACAATGCCAAACTTTGATGACAGTGCGGTTTTCAACACAAGTAGGAAGTTGTGAAGCACGATACATAGGTCGAAGCTGTGAAGAGGCCTGGAGTGACATTCCTAGAGAACAATGGGTACATAGATTCATCAATACACTGGATACCACCCCTATTAACTGGTACCTTCAAGCAGAGCTTCGCCTTGTCACTTTAGAATGGGAAGGTATGACCCAGAATTTTATAACCACCTTTTTGTTTGACAGTGAATTTCCTTCTGTAGATCAAGCACTACAGATGGTGAGACAGAAAGTATTTAAGGAGGCATCTGGCCTCCCTTTGGAGCAAGAAGAGGATGAATGGACTGCGCCCCTCCAGAAACTCTAGACCTGCTACAACATTAATTCCGACGGAGACGATGACTAGAGGAAGGTGAATATCACAGTAACAGAAGGTCAGAGAGATGTGGAAGGACCAGGAGTTGAACTTCCATTCATTGGATAGCCGATAAAGATAAAGAAAGTCAATATTGGGACAGAGGAAACACCAAATCTTGCCAATGTTGGATATTACTGGGATGCTGCTACCATTGACAAAATCACAGAATTATTACATGAGTATCAGGACTTGTTCCCGACCAAGTTCACTGATATGAAGGGAATCAAAGGACCTATGGGAGAAATGAGAATACCTTTGAAACCAGACACAAATCCAGTCAAGCAAAGACCCTACATATTGAACCCGAAATATAAGGAAAAAGTGAAGATTGAGCTCGACAAAATGCTGGAAGCAGGGATTATTGAACCTGTTGAAGAGTCGGAATAGATTAGCCCCATGGTCGTGCAATATAAGAAGACATGTGAGATCCGGATTTGCGTAGATCTCAGGAAGCTGAATGATGCTTGTCTACATGATCCTTTCCCTACACCTTTCACGGACGAAGTACTGGATAACGTGGGAGGCCAAGAAGTATATTCTTTTACAGATGGGTTTTCAGGATACCATCAGATCCACATCACCAAGGAGGACCATCATAAAACCACGTTTTCCACAGAGTGGGGATCCTACCAATATACAGTAATTCCATTTGGACTGAAGAATGCCCCAACCATCTTTTCCAGGGTGGTGGTTGAAGCATTTAAAGAATTTTTACATAAATTTTTGGAAACATACTTTGATGACTGGATTGTTTTTAGTTTGTTGAATAATCATATTGAATGTCTAAGGCTAATGCTGGATAAATGTAGGCAATGTCAAATTGATTTGAATTTGAAGAAGTGCATCTTCTTTTCACCATTTGGAGTATTATTAGGTCATATTGTATGCAAGCAAGGATTGTTGGTGGATCCATCCAAATCGCAATTATAGTTGATTTACCACCACCTACATCAGTCAAACAACTGCGCACTGTGCTAGTACATACTGGCTATTACAAGAAATTTATCAAAGGATATGCTCAGATTACTGCGCCAATGGAGAAGTTATTAAAGAAAGACTGTCAGTTTGGTTGGACAGACGAATGTCAACAGAGCTTTGACACACTAAAACAAAAGATGGTCACTGCGCCTATTCTAGTATTTCCCAACTGAAGAAAGTCATTTCATGTGCATGTTGATGCATCTTCTATTGCATTAGGAGCAATACTGACACAACCTGGAGAAGGGGACATTGATCATCCATTAGCATTTGCCAATATAAAGCTCTCCACAACTGAAATCAATTACACCACTACAGAGAGAGAGGGGGACTAGCCATGGTGTATGCATTGCATAAATTTCATCACTACTTGTTGGGAGGACACTTTAAAATGTTTACTAATCACTTCGTGCTAAAATACCTAGTCAACAAGCCAGTGTTGGGGGGGAGAATATGCAGATGGATTCTCCTATTTCAAGAATATGATTTTGAGATCATAGTTAAGCCGGGAAGAATGAATAAGGGCCCATACCAGCTGTCGAGGTTGGAGCATGGTGAAGAACCTACCAGTCTAGAGGATACACTACCAGATGCAAAGTTGCTTGCCATTAGAAATATTGATGACCACTTCCCAGACATAGTCCAGTTCCTGTCAACAGGAATGGCTCCAGCTGAGTACACAATTCCGTAGAAGAAACAACTAGTGGTGTGCGCTGCAGATTTTTCATTGATAGCTGACCAGCTTTATAAAATGGGACTTGATGAGATCCTAAGAAGATGTGTGATGGAGGTAGAATGCCCTATGATCCTCGAAGAAGATCATGAAGGCTTTGCAGGAGGACATTACGCAGAAGGCTCTACGAGTTGGCCTTTGGTGGCCTACATTACACAGAGATGCTAAAGAATATACTAGAGCATGTGATGTATGCCAACGAGTTGGAAAACCATGCCTAAGAGATGAGATTCTATTAGCACCGCAAATGACCCTACAAGCATTTGAAAAATGGGCCATTGACTTCGTGGGACCTATAAACCCACCAGGAAAGCACACAGGAGCAAGGTATATTATCACTGCGATAGAATACCTGACTAGATGGGCCGAAGCAAGAGCAGTTAAGGACTGTAGTGCAACTACAACTACGCGTTTTATATTCGATGACATAATAACCAGGTTTGGATGCCCTAAGTTCCTTATGAGTGATCAAGGTACACACTTCATCAATAAGACAGTTGAAGCCTTGACTGAAGAATTTGCAGTCACCATCAGAAGAGTACACCTTATCATCCATAAGAAAACAGAACAGTTGAAGCATTCAACAAGATCTTGGAGACAACATTGACAAAGATTTGCAGAGTGAATAGGGATGACTGGGATTTAAGAGTACCAGCAGTACTCTGGATTATAGAACCACTTGCAAGAAATTAACAATGCAGACCCCTTTCAAGTTGGTTTATGGTCTTGACGCTATTGTCCCAATGGAGTACTTGGTACCAATCTTAAGAATGGTTGCATTTACAGACATGGATGATACTGGTGCCATTCATGAGAGGCTAGCACAGTTAGTCGAACTAGAAGAAAACAAATTCATTAAATGCTTCCATCAGCAAATTTAGAAGGAACGAGAAAAGGCCTATCATGATAGACACATCAAGAAGAAGATATTCAAGCAAGGTGATTTAGTCCTACTATATGACAGTAAGTTTATCAAACACCCATGGGAAGTTCATAACACATTGGATCGGACCATATGAGATTGCCTATGTTACAGAAGAAGGAGCTTCGCAGCTGAAGACATTGAAAGGAGACTAGAAGGAAGGCTTGGTGAATGGGAGTCGGCTGAAGTTGTACTATGACAACCAGTCACCTCGCATCTCTCAATAGAATCAAGAAGACAAGGGTCCAGATACCAGGTGCAGTTGAAACTGGGTACCAGACACAGAAAAGACAATCTGCACAAGGATGGAAAGGAGACATAAAGAAGAAAGAAAGGGTTGCACTGCGCAGTCGAAAGTCGAAGTAAAACAAGAGGATCAGATCTCAAGTGCCTTGGGACGAGTCATAGGTGAGTGTTGGGGGCCTGTTGGCCCTTGGTTATGGAAGGAAGAGAAGAACAAGGAAGAAAAGGTAAAAATTGAGCTTCGCGGGAGACACAGTGACTGTCACTGGGTCAAAGTGAGAAAAAGAACAGAAAAGATGAAGCGAAGTGCGGAAAAGCAAGTTGTTGGATGAGGAGATCGAGGATGACAGATCAGCAAGGAAGATGGATCGAGGATGACTCAGGAAGTGGAAAAAGCCAGCATTAGATACCTTGGAGCACCAAGAGATGAAGAAGGAAAGACAGGCTATCAAAGCCCGGAAAGAATGGGTCAAGTTGACCTAGGGTTGTAGACACCTAGGGTTTTGGTAATTAGGGTTTTGACACCTAGGTTTCGACCTGAGGCTGTCGGTGAGGGATTATAATGTATAAATAGAGGTCAAGAGGACCTAGGTCGGGTGGGTACGGTAGCTGAGTCTTGTTATTGATCATTTCTCATTGGGAGAATATTGTATTATGGGTGAGAGAAGTGTTGAGAGAGAGAGCCTTCTGGTATTGTAAGATCTTTAGCTGGGTGCGAAGATCAAGTCCTGCAGCTGGGTGCGCAGGAAGGGAGAGAGAAAGAGAGACAGAGAGAGAGGAACTGTTGGCCAAGAGTGCATATCAGCTTTATCCTAAAATATCATAAGCACAGTTCTATGGAAGTATCCCTAGAGAGAGGGTGAACCACGTACATCTGTTGTTGTGTGTGTGATTGATGCTTTGAGCTCTGATGTTGTTGTATTGTTATATGCATTATTGTATTAGATCAGATATATAGCTGTGAAGGATAGATCTAGCTAGTTGAATGATAGATGCATGTTATGTTGTTGTTGTAATAAGAACCACTTGATATTCCTCTGGTTGTATACATGTATGTTCTGCAACCCCCTCATAGCTGCTTCGGGTGAGACTGCATCTGCTTCGCAGGTGCTTCTGAAAGGGCTAGTAGCTAGGGCTTGTTGGTGCGCTCTTGGAGCTGAACCCTGGGTCTTCCCCTGTGCCAACACCACTCCATATGTCTCATCAAAATAGAAATGTAAACATTGGTGCATATAAGGACTAGCATGTCTAAAGATCCTGATGCATGTGGGATTTGTGTTGTTAAGAAAATAAAGAAAAACAAAATGCAGACAAGTGCCTTATGTTGAGATTGCAGGTCTCAAGAGATCGTGCAGGTTATCTATGTTTGCAGGGTTTTAGGAATATCATGTCACTATCAAGAGCTGCAGGTGTAAAATCGGTAAGTCAAGTTTGAATGCCAAGCCATGACATGGCAATGGAAACGTTACAACAGGAGGGTTTCTCCAGTTTCTTGGTTTCTATGTGTTTGGCAAGTGTGAGATCTTCTTCTTCATGGAATTAGATTTCTAGAGGTAGAGATAGCGATCAAAAATCTCTTTCTTATTTTCTTCACGTGTGCTGATGGACTTCAAAAGTCAATATGAAAAGTCTTTGGGATTTTTGTATCGAAATAGTATTGGGTTGTAAAACGCAATCATAATAGTGTATTGTAGAATGTGGCATCCTTTAAATGGTGGTGGAATGACTATTGTATTAGTTGACATTGTTGTTCTTGAAAAGCTTCATAAGGCTCATTGGGGAGTTGTTCAAGCAGAAAATGGTACCTGAAAAAATTGTTCATCATTGTATTCAACATTTGTTAGGTCAGGATTTAAAGTCCCCTTCAACTGAAAAAAACGTGGAGGCTCTTTTTCATCTTTTCAACACTATCGGAAAACAGCTTGAAGAAAACCCCAAGTCCCGTCCTATCATAGATTCTTATTTTTTCATCAATGAAGCAGCTAACTAATAATCAAAGCTTGACATCCTAAATGAGATTCATGGTTCGTGATGTTCTTGATTTGCGTGCTCATAAATGGATTCCTATACGTGAATAGATAAAAGCTAAAACTATAAATGAGATCCATTTAGAAGTTGAACAAAAGTTGGGTTTAAGGCATGGATCAACGAATGTGCGCAATGGTCATGGTGCATATAATGCTATGGGTATGGGTGCTGGAAAAATTTTTGGTATTGGAAGGCTTGGAAGTTTGATGCTTGGCATGCCTAGAATTCCTAGAATGCCTATGATTCGGAAGATGCATGTGATGCCTTCAATTGAAAGTGACGGTGTTGGCATAGGGGCATACCCAGAGTTCAATGATTCAACAACACACCAACAAAACCCTATCTACTGACCCTTTCAGCAACACCTGTGAAGCAGATGAAGTCTCACCCGAGGTAGAGGCAAGGGTGGTTGCAAGACTCCAGTGTCTGCAACCTTTGTCAGGACACAGATCTGTGATTGTAATACCTTAACAGAACACTTAGCATTTATAATTCATTAGTATTTAACCTTTGTTTACAGCATAGCTAAACCCTAATTACAGAGCAACGCAATATTCAACAAGATCTAACACATTCAAGCACTTAGCATAATGAAACAGATCAGATCTTACATTCATTCACATCACTAAGCATTAACCATATGAACACTAAATAATCACAATGCACAAAGCAACCATAACACAGGATATACGTGGTTCACCCCCAACCTGGGGCTACATCCACCAACTCTTCTCTTCTTTATTATCTTCGATCAAGCTTCTTACAGGAACATAGCATCAAAATCCTACTCCATAGGAGATAGGAGATCTGCATGCACCTCGCCAAATCCTCCTTCCCCGAGATAGGTTACAACACAAAGCCTCTGTACAGTCTCTTACATTCACTTTCACTTAGCCTTGCAAGCCTCACACAGTATGCACAAAGCATTTACAACTATCACTTATCACAACATCACACAGATGCGTATTTTATCTTATCACTTAGCAAGGTACCAAGCCCCTATTTACATCACCTAGATATCTATTTATACATTACAAAAAGGCATAACCATGGGTAAACCCATGGGCTGACATCCCCATACCCATTACATAAGCCCAAAACCCAAAATCCCTAAACAAGGGGTCGAGATCCTGCGATCTCCGCTTCAACTTGCGTTCTGTCTTTGACAGCCTGTTGAAGTCCCAAAATAGGTCAAACCTGACCAAGGATCTCCAAACTTGGTCAAGGGACAGCAGGCCCCCAACACTCACTTGTGACTTGTCCTGAGTCACTCTGATATGGGTAGCTCTGCCTCAAAAACCTCGAGCTTGGCTCAAGCTGCTTCAACCTGTTGCTGCGCCAAGGCCTCCTACTCGACGAAATCCTGAAGAAATGCCTCCTTCACAGGTCCTTCCAAGCATTTCTCAACTATAGTGACTACTTTCTCTAGTTTCGTTCCCCGTCCTTCAATCTTCTCAAACAGTTGACAAGTTGCATCCTAGACTGGCTAGAGCCTCTGAGTCACTTCCATGACTTTGCTCTGTATGGCATGGACTTGCTGTTGAATAGTGTGTTTTTCCTGTGATCTTTTCATTCTTTCAAATGCAGAAAAGAGCTTCAACTGTGCCTATACTGTTGCTGCTTGCTACTTTGCCTCTTGGAGTTGGGACTCCAGTGTCTTTAGTTCAAGTTCTTCAGTAAGTTGTTCATAAGTCTGTGCACTATGATCACTGACATTTTTACATTCCATGGAGAAGGTCTTGATTCTCTCAATTGCTCTCCGAGCAGTTGCTTCTCTTTGATCTTGCATGTCCTGTGGAGTGTTTGGCACTGACTATAGCTCTAGATCTGTTATTCTCTATTGAAGATGTTGAATGGATTCAACAAGCTTCGCTACTTGATGCTCTACTAGGTCTTCCTCCTTTTTCTCTAAGCTCGTCACAGAGCAGAGTGCTCTTCTAACTGCTTATTTTACTCCAACCTGCTCGGCGAGCAGCTATTCCTTCTCTTGCTAGATTTTTGCTTTCTATTCTTTGAATTTTGACTGGAGGGAAGCCTTCTCCTGTGCAATCATGCGTTTCTCTATTAATTCCTATTGTGCTTGCTTCAGGGCCACGGTGTCGTGTTCTTTTTCTTCTTGTGTGTGATGAAGGTGAGCTTCAGTCTCATCAACTATTCTGCGGAGTTGGGTAGGCTCATCTCCCAACTCTGGTTCTTCTGATGGCGGGGGTGTAGTGGACACTGCGCGACTGAAGTGAAGGGCCTGTTGTACCCCTCTAAGTTCTGCCTTAATTATATCATACATGGTTTCTTGTTTGGCTTCAGTGTTCTGCAAGAGGTCCTCCGAGGCATCTGATATGGCTGCGATGATGAAGTCGAAGTCATTGAGTGTGAGTACAGTCTGCAGCTTAGTCTTAGTAGCTTAGTAATTCTTTCGGGAAGTAGGTTTCGTGGGGGAACCTTCCTTTTATTAGATGGATCAGTCTCATCAATGGGATCCCTAGGCAGTGTTACTTCACCTTGCTTCTGCTGATCTTTTTTCCCATTGTTCTCTTCTTTATCTACTTCATCGTTACCTCCTCCTTCAGGTGATTCTGAAGTAGTTTCTTCTGATGCACTGCTCAGGTTATGTACCTCTTCTATCTTCTTCCTTCTGCTGGTTCTAGGTGTGTCATGTGCTTCGCGAGTGGCCTCCGAGCTTTCGATTTGTTTGGGATCAGACAATTCTACGGGGTCAACAGGGATAAGGAGCTCTGTAGGCCAGTCCTTAGTTATCTCTTCTAGGTCCTCTTCTGTGAGCTTATAGTATGACTGAATCTCTTCTTTACTCTCGTCTACATGCGTAGTGATGTAAATGAAGTGTCGATCTGTGTGGAAATTTCTAAGTGGCTTGAACTGGTGTAGAGTGTTTGACGTCATACGAGGGATAGATTCAATGGCCCTCTTTAACTCGAGATAGTATGTATGGAATACCGCGTTCGACTGCCACTATTTTCCCATATTGCTCAAATACCAGAGCGTAGTGAACTTCGCAATGAGCGTCTCGAACAAATCAATGTCGGGTAAGGTCGCACCTTCCGACATCTCCCAAGTTGTAAACGTGATGAGGATCAAGAGCCAGCTAAAGTGGAAATCATAGCCCTGGTCCCGAGCTTCAAAAAAATCCAGTTCTAACTGGTTGACTAAGTACTTTGCCCAATTCATTTGTAATCCTTCTACACATTTTCCAGCGAGGTTTGTTCTTTCTCACTATATTTCTTGCGACCAGTTGGCAGGCCAGGCACACAGCGCCATTCTGGATGGAGGCTACCTTGTAGCCTCACGTCCCCTTTTCTATGTCTCCATAGGTATCCTTAATCCTCTGTGACAGGGCGCGATCTGCATCCTTCCCTCGGTAGAAGTCTTGCTTGTCTGGTCCTTGCATGCTCAACCCAGTGATCCTATGGATCAACATTAGGTCAATGGTGATGCGTCTGTCTAGCCACAGATAACCGCCATGGTAGCATGACAGTAGGAGCTTAACGCACGTGTTAATTTCCCAGTGCCTTCCAAAATGCGGTATCTTCATTACGTTTAGGACAGTGGACTGCACGAGGTTCATATCCCATGGTTGGGGGATTATCCTTGAGTTCTTATGCTTCATCCTAGTCAAGTGACTATGAGGGGCGAGCATGTTGTGGTTCTTGTGATCCCCTAGGTTGAAATCACTGAATTTTAATGTCATGATCTTGTCTAGCTGGGTTCGAACTGCACATATCCCCTTTGAGAGGTACGCAGTAACCAGGGTGTAATCGAAGTCCCTGGGGACACTGTCACGACTCACCGTGCTAGCCAGGGGTGGGATGTAGTCGGCCAGGATAGAAAGGATCATATTCTCATTCACCAAGTCATCTCAATGCTTGGTTCTTTTCTCGATTGCGGCTCGGGATGGTGCAAATCCGTGAGCAGTCGACAGAGAGGCTTGCACTCCTCTCGTCGATGAAGTTTGAATCCCTACAGACATTACTTTTTTGACCATTAGATCGATTAAGACTTATTCTACACACTTTTCATCTGCGTTGAGTTCGTTTGACATACACGCTCGATATCAGATACTCAGGTCGATGAATAATTGTTCAACAGGTGGCAGAGTCTTAGTAAACACAACACATAAACAATGAGTTATCTTGTTGGCACAGATACAATTTGCAAAAGTATTCTCGGTGAAACAGTCGATGAAATAAGTATACAATGGTGTAACAGATCTCTCCAATGGGTGAGAAGCCTTCGTCAATGCAATTCTGTCTATTACGGCGTGGTCCCAACGGCCCGATGGTGAGATTTCTGACCATAAATGTTGTTCTAACCGTTTGAGGCGTCGGTCTAACTTTTACAATGCTTTCAATGGTCATATCACTCTGCCATGGCGAAGTGTCACATGGCACTATTCTGATATCCTGATGAAGTTCCAGTTTTGCAAACCTACCTTCTGCGAAGTCTCCTCCGAAACCTCCTGCAACATTTCTAGATTTTCTCTCTTCTTACTAAGCTTTCTTCCCTATGATCTATGTCTTGGTATTCTTCTTTCCATTCTAATTCTTATCTGTAATCGACATAGTAACTTCGCGCTGATGAGATTCTGTCACAGGTTTCAAAGGTAATACTCATTTTCTATCTGGGGTAGGTGCTCTACTTTCCTGTATGGATAGGTTCTCCAAGTCTTCCTGTGTTTTTTCAGCTTCGACAATTCGTTCTCTGCTCCTAAGTTGCTTCGAATTGTCCTCCTATTCTTCTATCAAGCGTGCTATTTAGTTCTGGGGCCTCTTCTTCTTTTCTCTGGATCTGATCTCTCTCGATCCAGGGTTTTCCTAAAAACATAGTGAATGGGGTGCCATTCTCAACGAATTTAACAACCTCAAATTATTCCTCTGTCGAAGTTCCATGAGCACGCATAGAGGTCTAGGTAATTCTTCCACATAGGGTTATCAGTTTTCCTCTAAAGAATCCTATTACTCCTAATGAAGGAACCATAGCAGGCCTTCCCAAAATTTCCCAAGTACTTTCTGCCATGACATTCACCTGTGTTTCCTCATCCAGAACAAAGTCTATGTCGAAGTCTCCTATTCTTGCTTCTATAAGTTCTTTTCCTTTGAAGATCTTTGACAAGTTGATATTTCTGTGATCATTCAGGGTTTCTTTCATTCGTAGTAATACAGTCTCCAATTCTTTCTGGGGTTCTACCATGGTCTTAGTTTCTTAGCCTTTCTCAGGGTTTTCTAATCTCACATTCATTTTTTCAAGCTTAGCAATCATTCTAGGGAAATACAAAACTTCGTGGTCCATAGCTGTACAACAAAGAAAACTAGGTCCTCTATCAGGGCAATCCTTAGCAAGATGCCCCGGTCTTCTGTAACTATAACAAAGAGTTACTCCTTTCTTTCTCTTAAATGATCCCCAATCTTTCCTGTACTACGCACTAGGATCACAGTAACTAACCTACAAAAAATTCTTTCTAGGATCTTGCATCCATTTGTTAGTCCAAACATTCTTTCTATGCATAGGAATAACATACCTTTCATTATTTCCATCATATATATTCATATCAAATCTTCTTTCTTCGAACTGTGCCCTAGTTTTCAGGCTAGGACAAAATTTATCAAACATACCTAGATCCATACTTTTGAAACAAAAATTTCCACTTATCTTACTTTTCTTAGAGCAAAAATCTTTCAAATCTTAAAAAATTTCACCATTCTTACCTCTATCAGAGCACAAGGAGTTCATATCTTACCTCTTTTCTTCAGATCTGCCTCCTTTCTTAGAACATAGCTTCGCAAGTCAAGCAACAGATCTATGCACAGAGATTTCTTTCTTTTCCTCAGTTCCCAACAATCACAGTTTCAGGTCCTGAAAATAGAACCATTTGTTGGCACAGGGGTAGACCTAGGGTTCAACGCTTCAACAACGCACCAAAAAAACCCTAACTATCGACCCTTTTGGCAACACCTGTGAAGTAGATGAAGTCTCACCCAAGGTAGAGGTAGGGATGGTTGCAGGACTCTAGTTTCTGCTACCTTAGGTGGGACACAGATCTGTGATTGTAATACCTTCACATAACACTTAGCAATTATAATTCATTATTATTTAACTTTTGTTTACAATGCAGATAAATCCTAATTACAGAGCAGCGCAATATTCAACAATATCTAACACATTCAAGCACTTAACATAAGGAAACAAATGAGCTATGACATTCATTCACATCACTAAGCATTAGCCATGTGGACAATAAACAATCACAATGCACAAAGAAATCATAACACAGGATATACGTGGTTCACCCCCAGCCTAAGGCTACGTCCACCATCTCTTTTCTTATTTATTATCTTTGATTAAGCTTCTTACAGGCACATAGCATCAAAATCCTACTCCACAGGAGAGAGGAGATATGTGCACACCTCGCCAGATCCTCCTTCCCCAAGCTAGGTTACAACACAAAGCCTCTGTATAGTCTCTTACAGTCACTTGAACTTAGCCTTGCAATCCTCACACAGAATGGACAAAGAATTTACAACTATCACTTAGAACAACATCACACAGATGTGTATCTTGTCTTAGCACTTAGCAAGGTACCAAGCCCCTCTTTACATTGCCTAGATATCCATTTATACATTACAAAAAGGCCTAACCATGGGTAAACCCATGGGCCAACATCCCCATACACATTACATAATCCCAAAACCCAAAAGCCATAAACAAGGGGTCGAGATCCCACGATCTCCACTTTGACTTGCACTCTATCTTTGACAGCCTGTCGAAGTCCCAAAATAGGTCAAACTTGACCAAGGATATCCAAACTTAGTCAAGGGACAACAGATGGTTTGGAAGGCCTACCTGACCTAATAGTAAACAAAAATGAAATTCTAGTGCCATCTCCTGCTCTACTTCTAAGTCAAGGTCATTCGCAAGAACCTGATTTAAAGTCTTCAGTTGGTAATGCAAAGATTTTTCCCCATGGCACTGGTGGTTTTTATTCTGGTAAATCTTAAACCTCCTCATAACCTTCATTTTTAGGACATCTCTTCTGATAAGAGAGTGAGTGACTATCTACCTTCTGGACCATACCAGTAATCATAATCCATATTTGGTTTCTATGGTTAATATTGAAGCATACTCCTATGATGATGAGGTCATCAAGAAAGCAGATAGCATTGGAGGATGCCAAGGTTGTTTTAATAGACAGAGACAGAGTATGGTAGCCAGACAACAACAAAAATGTGTTGCAACAATCAACAAGAAGGTGAATCATTTTCCAAATTTTATTTTGGTTTTATATCTTTTGACAAACTGTGCAAAACAACTACCTACAGGAAGTTGGTAGTGCAAGAGGTGATTTTTCAGTGTTGCACGCTACCAATAGGTATGTTTTCAACGAGGCAGAATTTGGGTGAAAGTTGACTTCTTATTCAGATTTTTATGTGATGAGTCATGCTCCAGGTGGTGAATATGATTCGAGAAAGACTTGATCTTCTCCAGGAAGGCCTCATTGGTAGTCAAAGAGTCAAGTTAGGATAAGGATTTTATCCCTTACGTTTAGGATCTATTTCCTAGTTTTAGATAAGACAATTTTGGTTTAATTTGACAGATGGCCTTTCAGATCCATCTCTTTATGATATACAACAATATGTATTCTTTATATATATATTAGAAATGTAATAGGTAAGGAGGGAGCAGTCTTCATGACGGTGATTCAATTTTGTGAATTGTAAGCAAGATTTATGCATTGACATTGGCCGAGTATATATTTGAATGCATAATTTCTTCTTTGAGTTTTTGATCAAATTTCTATTTCTTTCCATCCCTTTCTGTATATGTGGATGGGTTGCAAATCTCATAGTGTCTATAATTCATCTGATGATTAAGATATGTCATTCTTTTATTTCATTAGTGGATTTAGATCCCACGCATAACTCACTGTTGTAATTGACCATTTGTATATGATTTTAGTGTATCGAGTCTGTCGATATAGTAGTGTTCTCCTTCCCATATTAGTTTTAACTCATCTGATATGTTCAAAGAGGAATTTGTTTGTCAGAATGTGTTCATCGTAGTCTTGTCTAAGTGAGGCTTAATAGTTCATAGATAAATCTACCCTACAGATTCTTTCATCCAACCAAATAGTTTAATTTACCAAGCTCATTCCCTTTACAGTCAGGGAAAGACTATTGGAGTGATAACAGGTGACTTCTCCATACAAACTTGGGTTTAATTCTTAAAACTTAAGAGTGAAGTGTTTGACAAGTTTTTGGCCTACAAGGCCCTTGCAAAAAAACAATTTGGACATCAAATTCTAAGGTTAAGAACAAATAATGGAGGTGAATACGTGAAAAACAATTTTACAAGTTATTGCACTACACAGGGCATCCAAATGCAACACATTGTTCCATATACACCAAAAAAAATGGTGTTGATGAGAGAAAGAATCACACATTAAAGGAAATCGCTAATTGTATGATCCAATATGAAGGATTAAGTCTTCATTATTGGATGGAAGCCATCAACTATGCAAATTACATATTAAATCACACTCCCACAAAGGATCTAAAAATTATAAAATTGGAAGAAGCATGGACTAACATTAAGCTAAATGTAAGCCATTTCCATGTATTTGGTAGTGTAGCATGGGCTCACATTCATTAGGAGAAAAGGAAAGCTTTATAGCCTAAAAGAGAGAAGTGTATTTTTGTTGGATATTCTAGATATGTCAAAGGTTACATACTCTTCAACCTCATTCTAATGAAATAATTATAAGAGATGTTGAATTTGATGAAAATTTATTGGCATGCGAGCATAATTTCATGTTTATGTCATCTATGGTCTACAATCCATCTTCGAAATTTGGGCCATCTTTTGTTCCTATTCTGGTTTCTTCTTCAAATGATGACAATGAGGATGAAAATACACCTCTATCTGCTCACCTTCCTCCAGATAAGTCCATTGAACTTGTACTTGCACTAATACCATTGCTTCCCAAATGGGTTCGTTCAACTTGAGAAGTAGCTGGTGATCTTGATGGTGATCCTTCAAATTAAAATCAAACTCGTTCGTAGTTCCAACGAGCCTCTTCTCTTTTGGCCCAAGTTTCAGAGACTCATGATTCAGAGATATTTTTAGAAGCTTCGGGTCATCTAGATTGGGATACAATAATTAATGAGAGTATCATTCTTTAATGGAAAATGATACTTGGGAGCTTGCACCTCTTCCGAAAGGAATAAAACTCATCATATGTAAATGAGTATACATAACTAAGTATGCATCAAATGCAAGTGTTGAAATACATGTTGATTAATTGGGTTGGTTTTCATTGATGTCAACCCTTGAAGAAAGTCCGATAGAAAATTTTTGTAGCACAAAGGTTTGGATAAGTATGCATCAGATGCAAGTGTTGAAATACATCACTAGCACATATGACCAAATTTGCGATGGTTTTTCGTTGATATTGCCACACTTATTCATCGCAATTTCCACGAAAGCCGAGTTTTTTTTTTGTCGGAATAATTTCGTCGCTCTATCGACGATCTAGGTGTGCATGGAAACATCGACAAAATTATCTCTCCACGTGTCACCACCTTCAAGTTCAGTTAACCCTTTGCATCATCACAATTCTGACGAAACCTCATCACAAATAGAATGAACAACCGTGGCAATTACGATGAAAGTTTGTTGCAATTGCGACGAAAAATTTTGACAAGTCAAAAACTTATGACGCAGATGTTGTATGTGCAACGAAACAACGTGGCAACTTGCAACGAATACCCATGGAAATAGAGGCGACATTGATTCATTAAGACCAAAGTTACGACGAAGATGTTGTATGTGCGACGAAAACCTACGGCAACTTGCAATGAAAGTTCATCGCTATTGCTACAGTGGCCAAAATGCAATTTTTTTCCAACAAACTATCGTCGAAATTGCGACGATGGAATTAAGTTTTTAAAAAACAATTACACGAGATATGGTATTACCATATTACATTGTAATATGGTATACCATATTACAATGTAATATGGCATTACCATAATACATTGTGATATGGCATTACCATATTACATTTTAATATGGTAATGCCGTATTACAATGTAATAAGGGATTACCATATTACATTGTAATATGGTAATGCCATATTAACCCACAATTAGTTGCAAGCCAACATGAAGAAATATGAGCTTGGAAAACAATTATTGTTTTGTATGGATTTTGCAGTTAGAGGATGTGAATTTTGTATTGACCTAAGAAAAATAAAATTCGTTGTAAATTGGTTGATCCAAGATAATTTAATTGAACCAAGGTAATTCATGGGGTTAGAAAATTATTTAGGAATGAAATGTCTCTTCAATGAAAATTAGAAAAGGCAAGTATAACCTTTCAATTCATTGCAATTGAAAACCAAGTAACTAAAGCTTTGACATGAAAGAATTGTACATAATGGTAGAACCTTTGATACAAAGAAGGAGTTGGATAACATAACACTTGAAACTTTTGTTGGTGAAATCATAATATACCCCAAATAAGATAAGGAATTGTACATCATAGTCTAGGCATTGAAGTATGATAAATATGATAAATATATACATTCGTTTAGGCATTGAAGTATCTTGCAACATTTTGAAGTATAGGCATTGAAGTATCCTGCAACATTTTGATTCAGTAATCAAGATGTATGATAAATATATACAAAATCACATGGTCAATTTCCTTTAAGACCTCTTTGTTTTTATTTGACCATAGCTCTAAAGTTAAACTCTTGTGTACTTGAAGAATATAAGGGATTACCTACATCTAGCTCAAATTTTGGCAAATGGTTAAAACCTTACAAAACTTGTATATATATGCAAGTCTCGCGTGTTTGATATGATTGTAGGCTTGAAGGGGGATTAAAGTATAAATTTCATAATTTTGTTGTTAAGAAAGGAGAGCCAAGAATAAGCTCATGTGGGAAGCTTGAAGTTGTAAAGTCGATATACATTTTAGAGTAAACAAGACTAAATAATATGGTAGTTTTTATATCATGTTGAAACATGAAAACAAGATGTAATTATCTTCTTAACTCATGTAAAGGTGCATTTTGGAATATCTATATTTATCATGTGTAGTAGATATAATAGATTCTCAAGATACCTAGATCCACACTCTATATGATAATGGATATAAGTTGAAGAGAATTCTATCCTTTATTTACAATTGCATGGGTATCCCAGGGATATAAAATGATAATCTAGACATTTTGGATAAGAATGAATAAAAACTATTTTCTTGGATTGGTCACCATATATGGGAAAATATTCCAATGTTTATGTGGATCATTTGAAGTTGTCTATTCCATCCTCATTAGAAGGAGAATTTAATGAAGAGACATTGAGTCCCAAAGTTGATGGGGATCATCAACTTGAAAGGGAAAAGGTCTACTCGTAGTTGAATTCATATATTTGTATTGATGTCATATAGGCTTGTGCAAGTGACAAAAAATTCAATTTGTATGAATTTGGTGAGTGGAAATTTATGACCCAAAA
>JASDQU010374803.1:35612-51556 GCA_032191745.1 Picea mariana | reverse complement strand
AGAAAAGCCATATGAAACATGAATCTAGGAGGAACCATTGAGATAACATTTTCAAGTGAAAAAATACCCTCTCTTAAAGATGGCCACCATCAATAGATAGGAAATTTTTGAATCCTTTGTTATTTATCTCCACAAGGCATTTATATTTTCTTCTTTTTTTAAAATAACAATGTCAATGTGTGTTTTTTTTGACATGGATGAGTTGCGGGATCTCAATATGGATTCTAAGAAGGATAGAAAGGGAAAAGACCATATCATTGAAGTGAGCCCAGGTAGAGGGGAGGAGATAGAAGTACATGTTAGTTCTCTAGTACCAATATATGATGACACAATATGTTTCGTGGATCTTTGGGTTGTCTACATATGGGGTGGTGTATACCAAATATTTTGAGAGGAAACATATCTAATGATGCCACTCCTCCTTGGGGATACTAACCCAAACAATTAATTCTATCAGGAAATAAAATTCTCCCAGTTGCACAAAGTAGCCATGTACCTTGATATATTTCATTATACCTTGATATCTTTTCTTTTGCATTAATAAATTACCTCAAGTGGCCACATTGGTTGGGGTCATGGATTTTCCCCATAGGGGTTTTACCACATAAAAACATCGGTGTTTTGATATTTGATTTGGTTGTGTGAGTGGTTACTAAAGTTTATCATCCTCTATTGGAATACCTATTTTGTCGAGCATGGTGTCAAAGCACATTTGAAGACCCATTGTTGGTTACTTATGGGCTGACCCAAGTTCTAACTACAGTATTACCAACAACCCTTTGACCATCGGCCCTTCTGGATAACAGAAGGAAACACAGTGCACAAAGTGCACTGCACAGTCTCACCCAAGATGGCTTCAATGGGTGGTTGCAGGACTCAGATGTCTACAACCATGGGATGGGATGTGTTTCTCTCTCAGAGGCACTAGATCTAATATTTGTTAGCCCTCAAACCTTTATTAGATCCTAGTTTAGACCAATAAACCTAATCTTCCAATAATAATTCATTATCCATTATAGCAGCATGTATTCAATGATAGGTATTCATCTACTATAACATAAGATTCAGATCTAAACACTAACTATGACATTCATTTACTTAGTGTTGTTCTGCAGATTTCCTAAGTTTTTCCTTAATGCATAGTAATATAACCTTTATCAATTAACATATTCATCATAAATATTGTTAAATCAAACATAATAGTAAGCAAGGAAACCATTCATACACATGACACAGATATATCGTGGTTCTCCCCCTCTTGGGCTAAATCCACAAAGATTTGTCACTTGGGCTCTTTATTCATATTCTTTCAAAATTCAGTGTTGTGCATTGTACATCCCTTCCTCCATTACAGTCGATCTCCATAGATTGCAAAAGTCTCTCAACAAGACCTCCTACTCAACTAAAGGACCTACTACAACCTCAACAATTCACACCCACCATACCTACTAACTCTCTCATGATCCCAATACATTCTACTTATACAAAACTAGGACAACACCCTTACAAAATCCCTAACCCCAAGAGGATTAGGTTTTTCCACTTTCTCCTTGAATTAATATTGGCTAGTCCATAATCCAACCATTCTCCAAGTCGGTGCTTGTCCACTTTCCAACTGCTACACAACAGTTTGTCCACTTTGTAACTACTTTTCTCGGCGCTGATTTTCCTCTATTTCTGGTGCTACTTTTCCTCTATTTATGGTGTGCTCCCCTCTTTTCCACAGTTGTCTTGAAATATTGAAAATTTCCTTGGTTTTCTCCCAAAATTGTCCTGCACCAACACCTTCTCATGTTGTATATCGATATCTTGAATATTTGTTGTTGTATATCTGGTTTCTTCTATTTTTGTACATTTCTAGGCCTAGAGGAATATTACGTTATGTCCAAAGTGATCATTTTAGTTAGGAATGATTTTTGTTTCACTCGAAAAGATTTCCATTTCCCCAAGATGCAGCCATTTCAGTCAAACATAGAGGTATAAAGCATGAAAAGGCCCCTTTTAAATTTTTACAGAGATAATATTTCAGTTTTGTATTTCAGTTTTGTTTTTTTTTCAGGTTCCTAATATTTTCGGTCTGCATATGCTCTTTTCCCTACACTCTATGCAATCTCGGCAAATTAGAAATAGAGTATAATTTTTTTCATTTTTGTGTATACTCTTTGTTGTGTGATTTCTACAAAATAGAAACAAAGAGAAAACTCGCATTTTCGGGTAAGTTAACTGAGATCTAATCCTTATTGTTATCACTGAAATTCCATCCACAACATTGCACGCAAATGGTTACATAAATATAGAAATTCCATAAATTATTAGTTCACCTACTTATTAGTTCAACTACAACACCAAAAAGCATTTCAAAAGGCAAAAACTATACAATTGGGAAAAAATTGGCATGCGCAAACTCACTAAAGGAAGGGCGTGCACAGTGCGCAGACCAATGAATCCCATAGAGCACACAATGTGCCATATGTGTGACTGTGTACGAGAAAAGTCACACACTCTTGTGAATAGAACATTTATGGTTCATGTTGGCCCCCCAACCACTTATGGACCATCTCCCAACTTGATTTGACCTTTAGATTTGAGCAAAATCCCAATGGGGGGCTGGTCAAGGAACAAAGGGTGCCCTAAAGGGCCCCTTGTTCACACTAAGAACCAGTTGAATTTTTCTTGAATAAATGCTATAAATGGAGGCCATTGGTGCATTAAGAAACCAAGATCTTCATAGTATTGTTGTGATGCCTCAATTCTCCCTTGACAATCCTCTTTTCTCCTAGGAGTATTCAAGCATCATTGCAATAGGCCATTCCACTCACCTCTTGAGGGAATAGGCATTGATTTTATTCATCATTTGTCATTTTTCTTCCATTGTAAGAAGAGCTCCCCATTAGGGAACTCAACATCCCTCCCAAGGAGGAAGAGGGGACCCATAAGTCCTAATTTTTCTCTACGATGTTTTTCCAACTAATATGGCTATCCATTGGTGGCATAATCTTGGTCATTGGTTGATTGTTTATGGTTCTAAAAGTTTTTTATGCATTCTATTTTTTATTTCCCTAGTTGTTTTAGTTTGTTTACTTGTTTATTTCATGTGTTTGGATTTTTTAATCCACTCACTAACTGTTGTCTTGTATAGCAATCCCAACTAGGCATGCAAGTGCCATTGTTTTGATCAGCCAAGTGACGAAACGAGCACAACAGATTGACGACCATACTGGGGAAAGGTATCAAATTCCACCATATTTGGGATTAGAGAGCACTTATTTTTAATCCATTTGTCTTGTAAATGCCAAAACTAACCCAACCTTACCTATTAAAAGAAAAATTTTGAGATGGAAGAGGAGAATTTCACTCAATTTTCCCCCCCGACACGTATCAGAAAGTGCACGGGTATTCCAGCCCACAGACACGCACTTAGTGCATTGTGCTCCCAAAATCCTTATGTTTTTTAAACATTGTGTGCCCAAAAGGATTTTTTTCTCTATGCATTTTGCACACTGTGCACCCACTGCGCCTCTGTAAGAATTGTAACCTGTGCACATTTCCATAGTTTCAAAACTGTAAGGGTTTTTGTAAGAATTTGAAGACCCCTATCCTTCAAATTCTTTCTTTCATGAAATTTGTAAATGCACTCCACTTAGACTCCTTTCCCATATGAAAGGTTAGCTAAACATAGGCACTTAGGGGATAAAAAGAACCAAATATTCTCCTCTTCTTCTTTGGTTTCCACATGGATGGATTGTCTGGTTTGTAACATTTAAGTTGAAATTATTGATATCACAAATAAAACACTTACATTGGGACCAAAAATTAACTTTGATCATTTAGTATGCTTTTCTCTCACACCATAGAGAGATCATGAAAATCAGAAAGGTGGTTAAGGGGACATTTCATCTCCCTTAAAAAAAATCTTTAGGAGAGGAAAAATCCCCCCTAGGGATCCTCTTAGTTTCATTTTGAAATCATCTTGAAGTTGTAAGGGCCCATACATGCCCACATGTTGCAAACTTATGATAGTTTCTTGAAATTTCTTTCTTAGTTTACATCACTAGGGGAGTTTAAAGATCAAAGTAATGGGCCCATACATGTGCACATTCTTTCAATCTAGGATAGTTTTTCAAGCTTTCTTAGTGTAAACAACATTAGGGAGTTTAAAGGATTGGAAAGAAACCATATGTCCACATGCTATTTCTTTAGGGCTTTTAAAATTCCACAAGTTTGTACCAATGAAACTTAGTAAATCTAGGTAACAAAGATTTGTAAGGACCACAGGAATTCCACATGTTGCAAATTCACACCTAACGTATTAAAATTTGGCACATTTTTTCACTTTCTCACACATAAATTCACTCCTCACTCACATAATTTCCATCTTGAATTGTGGAGGTTGAAGTAGGTTTTATACAAAGGAATTCTGAAATGTCCCACTATTTCTTGAGAAATTATCCACACCCACTTAATTCAAACGAGATTGGTTCACACCCCCAATCTCTCAGCCCACCACACCTAAAAAAATTATAAAAACTCACTAAGTTTTCCTCCACAGGAGGTGCCAAAATAAATTTTGTAGTCTAGGTAGGATCTCAGGGGTAGGCATCCAAATAACCCTCCATTATCTAGTTCTCACATTTTCAAACATTAGAAGTTGATAAATAGGGAACTTTAAAATCCTCCAAGTCAAGTGTTCCTACACCATAAGGCAGGGAGATACTCGTGAAGGGTTGAATGTTGAGGTTCAGTTGTTCTGTGTGTCCCCCCTTGAGTCACCCAACTCTTGGAAGGGATCCATCCTGTGACCCATTTCTGAGGCCGAAAATCTAAATGTTGCACTTTGACCGAGGTACCTAGTGACCAAATTTAGGACATCTACCCAGGTGGAATTTGTGGGCTGCAATTGCACCTTCATCAAATTTTGTGTGGCTATTGGGAAATATCACCTGCTCTTTCGGGATATGCACCCTCTACCCCTCATTATAACTGATTATTTCATCCTCCACTATTTCCTCTTCCAGTGGCTTCTGACCCCACTGTTGAGTGCTCTTGGAAGGTCCAGTGTTATTTGAGAGGAAGGATGATACATCTTTTAGGACATGAGCATTTGTTTTATTTGTTCCCCCATGCGGACAAAATCCACCTACCCACGTGTATGCTTATTTACAGTTGATTTATGTATGATGCTCATTTGATTACATGAAATTGTGAGTTATATTATCTTGTCAAAGTCCAAATTATACAAATCTCTTGTTCATTTATTGCTCTCATCACCATTTTCACACATTCACTTTGCTAGTCAGACATCATAGGGGACCCAAAAGATCCTCATCATTCCAGATGCTTCCAAAATATCCCTCCTATTTTAGGAGGAGTTCATATTCTTACCGACTCACCGACTCAACCATATCACACCCTGTGAGTGCCACTATTTTTGTATCAATTTTGCTTGGTGCCACTTTACTTGGGTCCAATTCCCAAGTCCATCCATCCACTAGCTCGCCTTCACAAAGGAGGTGGGGGGAAAACTTCTTCTCAAGGAAGAAGTAAAACCCCACCAAATCCCTCTCAAGGGTCAAGTCCACTACCTGCTCATACCATGGATGGAGCTAATCCTCCACGAAATCCCCCCATTCCATACTTGGGATCTCTCAACATTCATGATTTGAATAAACTCATGAATGATCCCATTTTACATGACCCCACATGGCCCAATATGCCTACCAAGCTACATTCATATATTCCAAAATTTGAAGGAAAAACAAGGGAAGATCCCACCAACCATGATATGTCATTCCACTTATGGTGTTCTTTAAGAAGCATCATGGATGACTCCATTTGCTTAAGGTTATTTAAAAGAACACTCATTGGTCCATCATCCAAATGGTATGTGGATGAAAAATCAGGGTCCCGTGTGACTTTTGAATCCTTGGCCAAAGCCTTTTTGGCCCTTTTTTAACTACCAATTCATCATGACACTAGTTTAGAACTGCTTTCCAAGTGAAAACAAACCTTTTCTATACATATTTTTGACCACATTCATGAATGGCATTGACAACATAGTTTATGTAAAGAAGAAACCACCAAAGAACAACGTATCGATTGGTTTCTGAAATCACTCGTCTCTATACTCTCCAAAGATGTAGCATCCACCTTCACCCAATTTGAAGAGGAAGCCATCAGCAAGACTCAATAGTTTGACCTCATTTATGCTCAGTCAGGTTACTTATACACAATATTACTTGATGCACCCAGACCCGTACCATTTGGCCATGACAAACCTGGAATTTCTCACACTGCAGATGGGTTGATTTGTACCATGACACACCACAACATGTACATCCAACCACCACCTATGTACAGTTCACCCCAATATATGCAACCATATGGAGGGCCATCTTATTACCCTCCTCCCCATTACCAACATCCATATCTTGTTGCTCCCCTTCCACCCATGAGTGGACCCTTGTCAGAACCCATGATGAGTCGGGCCTCTCAACCAAGTTCGGGTTCCCCTTCTACCTCAGCATATAACATGGGCACTAACGATTCAACTTCCTATTCTCCCTACAAATCATTGCCATAAAACAATATGTATTTTCCATTTTTTGGTCCTCCATAGCCGGTTGCTCCTCCACATAGACAACCACGTGCTGACGTTAACTTTTTTCAACCCTCTCCCATTCAAAAGCTTCATACTTTTGAATAGTTGAATATGGAAAATTTGGCCAATCAGTTAAATAATGCCAAGAAGAAAGGAAAAAAATGAAACAATAATAACTTGGGACCAAGTGGAAATAACCCCCAACAAAACCAACCTGTTGGGGGAAACCATAATCAAGGAAACTAGAACCCCCAAGGGGACAATAACAAAAAAATCCAAGGGAGGAACAACAACAACAAACTCTGGATGAACTTCCCTTACACTCTTTGCGGGGAGAATGGACAATATACTCACCATTTCCTCCAAATTTCTGACTTTAAGCGGATGAAAGAATCCATGAACGCGCCATGTCCTCCAACGCCTCCTACCCCTTAGCAAGCCCCATAAAAGTATTTGCAACAACCAACCCTAGCCATGTTGTAAAACCCTATTCCACACCAAGGTGTGATGAATACCCAATAGGAGGTACATCTTGTCCCACCACAAATGCAATCGTATCAAAACCCAGGGCCCCTCCACCCTGGAAATCCAGTGGATTGCAATATCCTCCTCACTAGTGAAGAAGAAATTATTTTGCAAATGCATGGCCGTCAATACAGTGTGCCCCCCAAATATATTCCAACCACTTTGGAAGAGGCTCTAGCTACAGTCGAACAACCCTTGATGATTCCACGCCCTAACACTGAACCTACCATTTGTATCCCTCGCATTCTATTATGACGGAATGTCAATAACCCTCAAGCTAGGGCAGCACACAATTATAGTATGGTCGATGACTTGGCACAATCTCATGTAGCCATGTCTATATTAGAAGTCCTCCAAAGCTATCCAACTCAATGGAAATCCTTACTTTCTGCATTGGGGGCAGTCGACCTAGCTGATACTAGACTCATCACATTTGATCTAGATAGCAAAGAACCACGTCTCCCCACTCTGGTATATTTCCAGATACTAGTCAAGATTCGAAACATCATGGTTCATCAATGCATCATCAATGAAGGTGCATCCACATGCATCATGTCCAAAATATTATGGAAGAAACTTGGCTTCCCTGAGCTAGTACCATCCGCCATCACCTTGAGAGCCTATGATGGTCAACCATCCTCCCTTGAAGGGATATTTCAAAATGTCCCTGTCTAACTTCGGGGAAAAACCATCCTCATCGACATTGAGGTTATCGATGCCCCACTTGATTACAATATATTGTTTGGACATAGCTACATGTATGCTATGAAGGCAGTAGCCTCTTTTTTGTTTCAAATGATGATGTTCCCCCACAATGGGAAAATCGTCACCATCGACCAAATCACACATTACAAGCCTAACCCTTCCACCAACATCGATAACATATTGCCTCTTGTTCGCACTAGTTCATATTCTTATTCACTCATTGACATGGGCCCTAACATTTTCAAGGACCCATCCTTGCTGGGGTCATACCATGGATCACCACCTCTCATACACCCTTCAACACAAGTGTGTGTTGTATATTCCAATGGAATCGACACTGGAAACACCATTCTTCCCACTGAGGCCTCTCCACACCTCAGCATTCCACCATTTGAGTAAATATCACCTCAGGACTTCCTTAATAACCCTATTTCACCACTTATCCATGATTTCCCCCTCTCCCAAGGGAAAATCCCGGTTTGGGAGACAATCCCTCAAGCCATTACTAAAATTCCCTTATTTTACCCCCCATCGGGAGTTGAATCATTTCAGGTATTCGCGATGCTTACCCTTCCTAACATGGTGCTCACCATCCCTGTATGGTATCTACACCCACCTGCGATGATTCCTCAACCACCTCTCCCTCCTCAGCCAAAGAGAATCCTAATGTAGATTCCAATACAGGCTCCAGCCACACCACCCTCACCCCCAATTTCCAGCACCACTACCACAGCTAGGGGCAGACAGAAGAAGAAAGATCCCACAGCTCCAATTCCTCCCCGCATTCAACCTCCTTGTGCAATCTATGAAAGAGAGGGACACCCCACTAATAGATTCCCTTTTCTTCTTAAGTTACATAATCTGATCCAACTCCCTTGAGCAACCACATCACTCACCACTTCTCTAAGAACATCTAGTACTATGACAGTGTCCTCCCCTACGAGGAGCAAAGGGATGCGAACCAAATTTTCTTGTGCTATATGTTCAAAATATGGCCACTACACTCATCATTGCCCAGCTCTACCTCAATCTCGCCAGACGCTAATGACAGTATGCCAAATATTTAAGCAAGATCCCTCTCTGCCACCTCTTTCTGGTACTCAAGTCACTGAAATACATTATGTCTCTTCCTTAGTCCCTAAATGGATGATATGACCTTGTGCTCTTTGTTACTCACTTTATCACTGCACCTACCGGTGTCCTTTGATTATGCCATACTGAGGTCGTCATTCAATCCCTATCCAACCACATCTTACCACCTCACCACTGGTCCTGCCCTCTCTAGATACTGTCAACATCACCTCCCTTGAACTTGAGTCACTTCCCACCCCTCCATGGTTCATAGATAGATTGTCTGAGGATATTCCCCCAAATCCTCCCAATTCTCTGGTTCATTTCCAACAGGAAATATTTACCCCTCCCACATTCTATCACCCACAGTATCTAGACATTTGGTTTATGTCAAGTGAGCCATCGTAACATGGTTGAAATATCCCCTCTATGTCTTCGCCACTTGAATATAATCACACTATGACAGTCACACATGTCACCTCTTTGGATCCCCTGTATTCTCGCATTTTCCACTGCAACGAAGATATCCTGGAGGAACTCACTACCCCTGATTTCCCATGGAATGCACTCCATCATCGAGCGCTTTTTCTCTCATAGGAAGTCTTTGACCCTCCTAGCCAAGCCTCTGTATGCACAATTGAAACCAAGGACTTTATTCCTTCGTGGCATATAGACTAGTTCAACAACCATATCCCTGCCCCCCAGATGCTTTTGAGAAATTTAACATGGCCATTATCTCCTCCACCGTCAAAAACGACAATTCCATCAAATCAGGAATCATAGAAGAAATCACCATTGGCGTTGTATTCTCCCCTAAGGAACTCACAGATTACAAATCTCTCTTTCAGGAATACCGGGATATTTTTGCCTGGTCATAAGCAGAGATGCCTGACCTCGATCCTTCTATAGTTGAAAATTGCATCAACACATGGCCAGATGTCTCCCCAGTCCATCAAAAGCAATGCCCACTTCACCCATCTAGAGTTGTGGCTATCAAAGCTAAAATTGGCAAGCTACGCACCCCTAGGTTCATTTACCCCATTGCATATACCTCATGGTTTTCCAACCCCGTCCCTGTTAACCAAAAATAGGGCACTATTTGCGTCTGCACTGACTTTTGTGATCTCAACCATGCTTGTCCCAAAGAAAAATTTCCAACCCCTTTCATCAACCAAATTATCAATCATTGTGCCAACCATGAGGCATTGTCCTTCATGGATGGGTTCTCTGGCTACAATCAAATCCAAATCCATCCAACAGATCAGTATTAAATTGCTTTTACTACCCCATGGGGTACTTTTGCTTATCGTGTCATGCCTTTTGGACTCAAAAACACAGGTGCTACATTTCAACGGGCCATGACTTATGTTTTCCATGATATTTCTCGCATCATCCTTGATTACTTGGATGACCTCACTGCTCGATCCAAGAAATAAACTAATCATTTAGACGACTTACGCATTGTCTTTCAATGATGTCACTAGTACAACATCCGCTTGAACCCCCTCAAGTGTGTATTTTGCATCACCGTCATACGCCTCCTTGGGTTCATTGTCTCCCAACATGGCATCACAGTGGACCCCCTCAAGGTCCAAGCTATCACCAAAATTCCACCACCTAGGAATTTATGCCAACTGTAGAGCCTACAGGGCAAAGCTAACATTTTACGTCGCTTTGTCCTAGATTACACCACCCGCGCACATGGTTTCCTCTGCTTGTTGCATCATGATATCCCATTTTGATGGGATGAACATGCTCAAACCAATTTTGATGATTTAAAATTGGCCCTATCCAATGCCCCTTTGATTATTCCTCCAGACTATGATCATGACTACATCCTCTACTTGTCTGCCTCAGCAGTCTCAATAGTAGGAGTCCTTATCCAACTAGGGGATGATGGGAGAGAACATGTCATTTACTACATCAGTAAAAATATTTCAGGACCACCCCTAAAATACAATCATGATGAGAAACTAACCCTCATAGTTGTCCTCACAGTTCAGAAACTCTGTCACTATATCCTGCTTCGCACTACCAAAGTCATAGCAGATTCCAACCCCATGCAGTACTTGTTTAGTCAATGGCATATTAATGGAAAATTTTCTAAATGGATCATCATCCTTCAGGAATACGACCTAGAGTTCTCAACTCCCAAAATAAAGAAATCACTCATTCTTACCGAACTCATTACGATGTTTCCCTCAGATGCTAAAGCTTCACCCGTCAATATGGATTTTCCAGACGAACATCTCTTCTTCATCCCCTCTGATGACCCCTGGTATGGTGACCTTCTCGTCTACCTTTGGACACAGAAGTTTGGGTCGCATCTCTGAGTGTGGGTATCCTTCCTTCTCCCGTGCATTAGTGGCCCCACCCCTAAACCTACCCTTGTATGTCCATCCATACAACCCCTAACTCAACCCTAGGAAATTCATATTATGGAGGAGGATGGGACCACTAACCTGACTCTCACACCTCCCAAATTGGTAGATTCGAGCTCCCATAATATCTGAAACTCCTCCAAATTATCTCGTCAACTGACTATAGTAGTAGGTACAAATGAGGTGGCACTATAGGCACATTGGCCATATATAGTCCCTTTTGCCAAACTTCCACACTCAGCTACAGGAGCCCAAAGCTATTGGCACAAGGGCAGACCCCAGGGTTCACCGCTAAAATAGCGCACCAACAAAGCCCTAACTACCAGCCCTTTCGACAACACCTGTGAGGCAGATGAAGTCTCACCTGAGGTAGAGGCAAGGGTGGTTGCAAGATTGAGGTATCTGCAACCTTAGTTTGGACACATATTTGTGATTGTACTACTTAATAAATCACTTAGCACCGTTATTTCTACAATATCTAATCATTAATCACTTCGCTGATAAAACAGGGCTTCACAGCATTCACATTGTTATAATGTACTTAAGCACTTAACATCAATAGATAGGTCAAATATAGCAGATCAAGAACTAAGAACATTCATATGGATCAGATCTAATATTCTCACATATCATTAGCACTAAGCATAAGAAGATCGATCCAGTCATCTCAAAGCACTTATTAAAAGAAGACATAAACACATTAAGACAAGCATAAATCAATACAACATAGTGTTTACATGGTTCACCCCCACCCTGGGTCTATGTCCACCAAATCTTATTCTTTATTTCCTTCAGTCAATTGATTGCAAGCATAAATCCATTAAAACCCTTACTCCGCACAGGACAGAAGATCTATGCAACTCGCTAGATCCTTCTTCCTTGCGTTACATCACTAAGCCGTCTATAGTCTCACACAAGGACTTGCACTCAGCTCTACAATTCTTACACAGAATGCACAAAGACCTGATCACGCAGATCCAACCCTTGGCACTTATCCTACATCACATAGATATACTACTCGACTCCTTCTTACATTTCCTATCCTTCTATTTATACATACAAAATAGGCCTAAACATGGGTAAACCCATGGGCCGACATCCCATTCCTGTTACATATTCCCAAAAACCCAAAAAGGATCCAAAAGTGGGCCGAGATCCCGTGATCTCCGCTTCATCTTGTGCTCCTCCTTCGATAAGTTGTCAAAGTCCCAAAATAGGTCAACATGACCAAGAAACTCCCAAAACTTGGTCAAAGTCCAACAAGAGCCTTTGTTTCCCAATCCGTCTTCAACCACAAGATCATGGTCCCGCCATCTACACAATCACGTTCCCGGGGTCACCATCTGCACTTGGCCCTAGAGGATCATTTTCTCACATCATGTCTAGGTACACATGCTCATGTTCAAAATTATCAAATAATTGTTATATGTTCTTTATCATTAGATAGTGTTCATGTCGGGTATTCGATTTTAATGTGTGCAAGTACTTGGTCATCTCAAACAACACATCTCCTTCAGGTATATGTTTGACACTAGCATGTAATCATTCCCTATGAATATCAATTGCATCTCTCAGTCACACCCTCTGATGTTAACCTTAGGGTCCCTACATCTGGCTCTGCAGTACCATCACCTCTGCTACATTTTTTGTACTGTCACCCAATAACACTCTCCCCCACATGAGTTTTCCCATTCATAGTCCCCCTTGGCAATTTAACACTCATGCTTATTTCACCCCCTAGGGATGGGAGTCTCGATAGTCTTATGCACTTATGAGATTAATCCACATATTTATTCTCGCCATACTTCTATCCTTCCCAATGGAATCCCAGGCTATCTCATCTCGGTTCTATTTGACTAGACCTATGAAGTATCATTAACCCCCCATTTCATCGACAATTAGTTTTCCCATCTGTATATTTCCCTCCATTCATTTACCTCATACAGAAACCCACCCATGGGCCCCCCACCCTCCACCAGTTCTCTTCACAACTTGTGCCCTCACAAGCCAAGCCATCTCGTATTGGGGCACCCTTTTCTGTATATGTACACTCATCCCAAATTATTCTTTATTTATTTGGTAATTGTAAAAATCCTTTGTTTCCAGCATTTACTTAGCTTTTTGTCATCACCCTTGATGACCTTCTTTTCCCGGCAACGCAACCCATGTCTCCCTTGGTTGGGGCATCCACTCTCCTTTTCTCATTTTGACATCGTTCATAAACCTCGAGTATCCCAAAGTCCATGTACCCATGATCTCTAAGTTTGTCCACTTTGTCAAGCCTCTGGAACAATTTAATCCCATATCTAGTCACCCCCCTGACACTAGATACAGTTTTACGGTTGCTGCCAATAATCCTTCAAACATACCCCCAACCAAGGGCAGTATTGAGTCTCACTGCATCTTGACTTAGCTCATGTTCCTTATCAGTTCCTGATCTTATTTTCATGGATTTCACAAATCCCTTGGCTTCTTGGAGTCATGTCTCCCTTTCTTTCAACATTAGCACAATTTTCATAAGGGAGACAATATCTTGACTCTCATTACCTTTACAATAAGGAGTCTTGGATGGCACAAAGAGAATGATCATTGCTCTTTGATTTCATTGACCCCCATAACATTCAACTTCAACAAAATCTCATGTTACAGTGGGTCTTACTGTGTGACTATTGCAATTGTTTTGTACCAGCCGAAGACCTCTGAATTTGTTAGGCCATCAATGCCTACGAGTCATCAACACCTTTTACCGGCATCCTTGCCTCTTTTCATAGTACATTCACCATTCAGAATTGTCATTTGTCATTATCAAACCTCCCCAGAGGGTCCTTCAGTTATCTACATCATCATAAAACTTCAATTATTGTCTTACATTTTGAGTTACACGACACAAGCATGGGGCAGGCCCTTCTTGTTTGTATACAGATTTTTTTTTTTTCTCCCTAGATAAATATTTGGGCCCCACAGTTTCCCCTCTCCCTCTGATGGATCACTCTTGCAATTCCTCTCACCACTCTTCATTACAATGGCACTCTTAGTAGAATAAACATTGATGTATTTCAGCTATATGTATGCTCCTAACCTCACACATCAGGGGGCATCTTTTATCACTGAAATTTTGTCCGCAACATTGCACGCAAATGGTTACAAAAATACAGTAATGCCAACAACTATTAGTTCACTTGCAGCACCAAAATGCATTTCAAAAGGAAAAAAATATACAATTGGGAAAAGAATGACATGCGCAAACTCACTAAAGGAAGCACATGCACAGTGCGTGGGCCAATGAAGCCCATAGAGCGCACCATGCACCATATGCATAATTGTGTACGAGAAAATCCACACACTCTTGTGCAAGATGCATTTATGGTTCTTTTTGATGCCCCAACCACTTATGGACCAGCTCCCAACTTGATTTGACCTTCATATCTGAGAAAAATCTGAATGGGGGGTTGGTCAAGGACCAAAGGGTGCCCTAAAGGGCCCCTTGTTCACACTAAGAACAAATTGAATTTTTCCTTGAAGAAATGTTATAAATGGAGGCCATGGGTGCACTAAGAAACCAAGATATTCATAATATTGTTATGCTACCTCAATTCTCCCTTGAGAATCCTCTTTTCTCCTAGGAGTATTCAAACATAATTGTGATAGACCAATCCACTCACCTCTTGAGGGAATAGGCATTGATTTTCTTCATCATTTTCCAGTTTTATTCCATTGTAAGAAGAGCTCTCCATTATGGAACTCAAGATCCCTCCCAAGGAGGAAGAGAGGACCCATAAGTCCTCATTTTTCTCTATGGTGTTTTTCCAACTAATATAGTTATCCATTGGTGGCATAATCTTGTTCATTAGTTGATTGTTTATGGTTCTAAAAGTTTCTTATGCATTCTAGTTTTTATTTCCTTAGCTGTTTTAGTTTGTTTACTTGTTTATTTCATGTTTTTGGCTTGTTTAATCCACTCACTAACCTATTTCTTGTCTAGCAGGCCCAACTAGGCATGCAAGTGCCATTTTTTTGCTCACCCAAGTGAAAAAACAGGCACAACACTTATTTTTGTCAAGAAGCGAAAAAAATTTAGTGTTTGAATGCATGAAAATGATTTTTTTTACCACACACTTCAAGGTCATCTTCCACCCAACAACAAACATTACAACAACATCCTTCTTAAGACTATAATGTGTTTTGCACTAGCTCACTTGGTTGAAAGTTGCTTTACTTAGTAAGAGGTCTTGAGTTCAATGAATCACTATAAAGTAGCTTTAATATTTCTTTTTTAGTTACTTTTTGCATGTAACTTTAATTTACAAAGTAAATTCATTGTAAAAGTGATTCTCGCTTGTTATTGTATAAAAGCGGGTCACTTCATAAGAAACATATTTATAAAAGTGAGGTCATAATGAAGTTATAAAAGGAGCGGTATCACCACGTGGATCAACCTCTAATTTCCACGTGGCTCTTTGGTTATCGTTTATGTTGTTTTTCAAAATGACAAAACTTTCACATCTGAAGACTGTTTTCAGTGTCGTTTTTTTTAAACAACCTATTTTTTGGAGAGATTTCCATCTAGACCATCAATTTTAGCCTTCAAATCCATATTCTCTACATATTTTATATGGATTCTCCTAGTCATCGTTTTCTTACCAGTACCAACTACTTCTCATGGA
>JASDQU010374803.1:21336-35592 GCA_032191745.1 Picea mariana | reverse complement strand
ATCACATAGATGCACTATTCAACTACTTCTTACATTGCCTAGCCTTCTATTTATACATAATAGGCCTAAACATGGGTAAACCCATGGGCCGACATCCCATTCCTGTTACATATTCCCAAAAACCCAAAAAGGATCCAAAAGTGGGCCGAGATCCCATGATCTCTTCTTCATCTTACGTTCCTCTTTTGACAGGTTGTCGAAGTCCTAAAATAGGTCAATATGACCAAGAATCTCCCAAAACTTGGTCAAGGGCCAACACTTTCCTTTCTCTACCTCTCCGTAATATTCTTTGATGTGATGCACCAAATATCAGCCTGAGGCCTTCCCTGGATAAAACTGTTGAGATTCTGGACCCTTCACACTTAAGCCTATGATCCAATAGATCAACGTCAGATCCACGGTAATCCTCTTGTCAAGCCATAAGTATCCACCATGATAGAATGAAAGAAGGAGTTTAATGCAAGCACTAACCTCCTGGTGGTGGCCAAAATGCGGGATCTTTATCACATTCAACATAGTGGACTGTGCCAACCCCTTAATCCATGGTTATGAGACGAGGCGAGGTTTCTTTCTGGTTGTCCTTGTGAGATAGAAGTGAGGAGCCAACATGGTGTAGTTCTTTATGTATCCTAAGTTGAAATCAATGTTCTTCAACAGTGGGATCTGTCCTMACTGACTCCTGACTATGCGAATTCCTTTTGGAATGTACGCAGTAAAAATTGAATACTCAAAATCTTGGGGGATACTATCRTGGTTAATAGCACCAGCCAAAAGTGGGATATATTCAGGTAGGATCGATGGGATCTACTTCGAATTAGCCTGATCACAGCGGTGCTTACTTCGTTGTTCACTTACGGGGTTGACACRCCCGTAATGATGTCTAGTCAAAGAGGAATCCTGCAGTTCCCTAGTCGATGACGCCTGGATACCTTCGAATATCGGTCTGTCAGTTAGCTTCTTAAGGACTTCCTCGACAGACTTCTCTAAGTCACTAGGTTATCCTGACATTCTATATTTTAACAGATAGGCAGGGTAGACAAACAGATAGGCGGGCTCTAGTTTCAGATAACACAGCTCGACACTTGGACAATTCTCTTCTTATCTCAATCAATCACGGGTAGAAAAAAGTGTTCCCAATGCAACAATCGATGAGTTAAATAAGAAGGGTATCATGACAGATCTTCCAACGGCCAGGAAATGCCTCCATCAATGTAAATATGTCCTTTATGGTGCAGTCTCAACATCCAAAAGTGGTCCATAAGCCCATAAGTGTGTTTTCTAACCATTCTGGACCGTCATTCTAACGGTCTGGGTGCCTCCAACATTCATCTAACTTCTCTAGGGTGAATTCCCATTCTGCGCAGACCTGTTGTTCTAGCATGGTTCAAATCCTGTGAACCTACCTCATGTGAGGTTCCAGACTGTGAAGTCTTCCATCTGGTTTCTATAGCTTCTTGTAGCTTTTCCAACTTAGCCTTGTTTTTATTGATCTTTCTTTCCTTCTTCCCTGTTATCTAAGTCTGTCTAACTATTTCTGGAATCCTCTTTCTATTTTTATTCTTATCTTCCCCTAGAGCAGTGGCTTCGCATTGTTGAGGTGCCCTCAAGGATTCTAAAGTTAACATCCCTTTTCTTAACACTTCCTGAGTGGACATACTTCTTTCTTGAATAGATATGTTCTTCAATCCTTCTTTAATTCTTTCAACCTTGACAACTAATTCTCTTGCCTTATGTTCCTCATGCGTTGTTACTTTGATCTATTGCTTCGACTTATCCTCTTGTTCTTTTATTAGTCTGTCTATTTTCTTAGCTATGAAATTCCTTAATTCTTGATTTTTCTTTTATGTAGATTATTCCTCTGCTTTTCTTCTGATATGATCCTTCTCAATCCAACTCTTACTTAGCAATAGTGGGAGAGGGGAGATGTCCCCAACAAACTGAATGACTTCAAATTCTTCTTCAGTCAATGTTCCATGAACAATAATAGGTACATTAGTAACTCTTCCACATAAGGTTATCATATTTTCCTAAAACAATCCTATCCTTCCCAATGAAGGTACCACAGTAGGCTTTCCCAGAATTTCCCAAGTTTCTTCTATCATAATATTCACTTGTATTTCCTCATCCAAGACACAGTGTATGTCAAAGTCTTATATTCTTTCATTTATGCATTGTTTTGCTTTCAGGATTTATGGAAAACTGGCATCTTTATGAACATCCATCGTTTATTTTAGTTGTAATAACGTAGTCTGAACTTCCTCTGAACTTTTCTCTTTATGAATTTCTAACATTCCCTTAGGCTCTTGACTTTCTTCATAGTTTTCTTGTCTCATGTCCATTCCTTCAACTTTAGCACTAATCCTTGGACAATCCTCAACCTCATGACCAACAACCTTACAACAAAGACAAATAGGGCCTACCTCAGGACATTCCTTAGCAATATGTCCCAGCCTTCTGCAATTATAACACAAAGTCAATCCTATTTTTCTTTTTAATGTTCCCCAACCTTTTATATATTGTGCACTTCCCCTAGGATCATAGTGTTGGACCTGCAATCTGCAAAAAACATTTCTAGGTTCTCGCATCCACTTATTATTCCTAAAACTCTCTTTATGCATAGGATTAACATATATTTCTTCATTTCCATTAAATTTACTCAAATCAACTCTTTCTTTCAACTGCGCCCTAGCTTTTAGACTAGGACAGAATCTATTAAATATATTTAAATTCATTCTTTCAAAACAAAAATTTTCACTTTTCCTTCTCTTACCAAAGCACAAAGCTTGCTTCTTTTAGGATCTTACCTCTTTTATTCATATCATATTACCTCCTTGGCACAAAGCTTCACAATTCAAGTAGAGTATTGTGCACTTCAGCAGTATATCTACACATAGAGCTTCTCCTTTTCTTTACTTTAGTTCCCAGCAATCACAGTTTCAGGTCCCGGTAATGGAACCATTTGTTGGCACAGGGGAAGACCCAGGGTTCAATTCTTAAAAGCACACCAACAAAACCCCAACTATCGACCCTTTCAACAACACCTGCGAAGCAAGTGAAGTCTCACCCAGGGTAGAAGGAGGGGGGGTTACACGACGTAGGTGTTTGTAACTAGGTTGGGACACAGATCTGTGATAAAATCACTCGGTAGAATGTTCTATTAACACTTAGAAGGTGTCATGCATTAGTTTCTCAGCATCACATAGAATAATCAAAGATAGATCGGCGCAGTAGCAACGAATGATTATATACTCTAAGCACTTAGCATGATAAGTTAGATCTAGCATTTATTTACCCTTAACACAAGTAAAGAACTTAAGAAACCAGAGATCTATCTATTATACATCATAACCAAATCACTGCATAGATTCATAACATAAATAACACAGCACAAAGCAAACCAGAGACACCAGATATACGTGGTTCACCCCAGTGTGGGGCTACGTCCACCAACCGCTTCACCTCTTTATTATTCATTACAATCTTACATTCATTCACTCTTGTGCACTAAGCCACAAAGTCAAGCTTCACACCAGACATGATATCTATGCACTAAGCACCAAATCCTCCTTCCAAAACTAGGTCAAGGCATGGAGCCAACTCTCTATCGAGCACAAAGCCTTAACACACATACATTCATTTTGCACAAAGCAACTATGTTCACACAGAACTACCTTCACTTTGCTTGCTAGCTAGCTACTTCTACAATACATTCTTATTTATTTATATTTTACAACCCCTTACAATAAGTCCTAATCATGGGAAAATCCCATGGGCCAACATCCCCTAAAACTGGTTACAAAACCCTAGAGGACCCTTTACTGGGTCCACTTAACACTCAAAATCGGTGAGATCCATGATCTCAGCTCCGCCTGAGTGCTCCTTCCTCGACCAACATGTCATGTTCCAAAAGTGGGTCAAAGATGACTAAAGTTTCCCCAAAACTTCGTCAAGGGCCAACAGATTCCATGGCCTGAATATTCCCTTATATACTTTCATCCTCCACGCTTTTCTTCCACAGATCTTGTCCACTCAATCCTGTGCAGTTCCAGCCAGCAACGAACCATTTTTTGGTTACTTCTTGGGCTGACTTAGGTTCTGATCTCAAAAACATTTCCAACAAAACCCTCAAAATTATCGGCGCTCCTGGTAAACCAGAAGGCAACGATGTGCATAGGGTGCACAGCACAGTCTCACCTAAGATAGTTTTAATGGGGGACTGCAATACTCATGTGTTTGCATTCTAGGAATGAGTCGGGATTGTGGTTGGATTATTTTCCTTATGCATTATCCTTGTTAATCATATGCATTATCCTTGTTAATCATTCATCTACTTCTATGATTCATTCATATTTAAATCTAAGCATGCATGTTGATATAACTATTTTACCCATTTATTCTTGAGTTAATGATCAACAAACAAGTAAAGCATTCATTATCATTCACATAGAACACAAGGTTTACAGTGGTTCACCCCCTCCTGGGGATATGTCCACAAAGAGCTGGCTTCTCTACTCTTTTATTTATTTTGTTGCAAAATATTGCATTGCGTGCAATACATCTTCAGTATTACAATCATAATTAGGTTAAGTAACCTCTAGGAGGCTAACTAGATCATACCAGGCTCCTCATTCTATGACCTAACCCTCAAGGACTAACTTATTCAACTCTACTACAAGAATCATAACAAACTTGCTTACAATTATCAACTAACCGCCTGAACCGACTAAACTAAACTCTCAACCTAGACCTCCTAGGTACTTATTTATAGTAATTTATAGGCTTATAGTCATTACAATATTTGTCAAAAACCCTAACCCTAACATGGTTAGGAATGTCTGCATGCACGCCACATTACTTTTCCTCCTTCATGTTGTTTTTCCTTCTTTTTCTACATGTTTTTTTTCTACCACCTGTTGTGCGTGCTCCAAAAATAGGCCTTTCTCTCCAAAAATGGGCATGTTTTAAAAAAATATCTTTCTCCCAATAATAGGCCTACACCCAAAATAGACTTTCTTCTCAAAACAAACATGCACCCAACACTCTCCTTGTGAGGGAAATCTTGAGATAGTTTGATCTAAGATTCTGTGTGTGACCCCTTTGTGGCTCGAGGAGATAAGGGAGAAGAAGAGTACCCCTAGCGTTGGTTGGGAGGTACTGGTGAAGTATTTTTATTAGCAGGAGGAAGGAAGGACATTGTGCAATTTGGTTTTCAAGTTGAATATCAACCTCTCATATTATTACTCTTCTAGTTACAGTATTTAACATTTAATTTTTGATAGGATATTTAGCATTTCTTTTAATTGAAAATTTAGTGACTATGTGCTAAAAGGATTGATGATTGATTTCATTCAATTTGTAAATTACTTACACCGTATGATCTTGGAACAATTTGGAACTCACTGGTGAATACTTGACTCTGTGAAACTGTGAAATTTTATCTTGAATGTGCATCAGATAGGTTGGTTATTGACTATATAATGTTTCTATAATGATTGTTGGTTATATGAAGTGAGGCTCTTCTTAATTTTATCACATTCACATTTTAGAGAACATAAATATGCTCATTGTGGTTGTCGTATGTAATAATTTTTCCAGGGATTTCTTAGATAACTTCCTTGAAATCATAATTGAAAATTTACATTTTGTATCTGAATTTCTTATTGCTACCTTCACTAGCCCATAACTGTTCTTGGTGTTGCATTCACAACAATTATATTTCATCACTCTGTATTTTGGAATTTCACCTAGTTGGAGCTTGCATGTGAGTAGTTGTGGAATCGATCAGGTAGTTGCGTTGAAGTTCAAATTTTTTTGAATAGAATCTTATTACCAATCTCTAGAAACAAGTTTAGGAAGAGAGGAGAGTGTTAAGAATAACACATGTTGTTTGATTTCTAAACAACTTCTGCATAGATGAAACAAACAAATTAACCTCCCATCGGATCTTTTCCTTTAGGCTTGCATGTTTTTTTTAGAACCTTACAACCTTCGATTTGCCACTGATAAGTGTCATGATTTGGAGAAGAGGAATCTATTTTTCTTGTCATTTTGGTCGAAGCCCCTTACCTTAGTATAGGGCTCTTCCTTAATGTCTATGATTTATGGTTGACTGGTGACATGTCTTAAGTTGGGACCTTTGTAAGTGTGATGACCGTGAACAATTTATTAGTTTGTTCTTGGTTATATGAATAGATGAGTTAGTTCCTTATTTTTAAAAAGTCAATTAATCCTCAACCTATCTAATCAAGTTTAATATTTAAGCATGTTAAGACTTCCCTTTGAGCGAGAGATTTAGATGCCTTAACCTTACTTTAGGGACATTACATTGTTTATCTATAGACCTTTATATATATATATATATATACAAGTTCTAAATAATCATAATATGTAGCAATATGTGAACTAATGAGTAAATTGTGAACAAAATTATCAAAGGTAAATTGAGTAATTTGTTTTGCAGTTATTGGATTTACTTAAAACTTAATTGGAAAAATTTCCACAATCTGTGCATTGACCTAATGAAAGTAGAGGGCAATACACCATATTGTTATGTTAGATAGTTTCTTATATATAAATCATATGGTGTACCTTTCCATTAAAATTAAAGTTTGGTAGCATAGCTACAATTAATAATTATGATATAGTATATGATAATAATAATAATAATCTATTTTTAAGGTCACGGCCAAGCCAGCACACCAAATTGGTGTATGAGACCCCCTTGTTTGTAGGACAAGGGACCCCCCTCCACCCAGCGATTTAACTAGTAAATTCTACGAAGGTATACATACCCTACCCCCTTCTGGATTTGAACCTGTAATCTCTTAAGAGGAAACACATGTTCTTAACCATTAGGCCCACATGTTATATATATATATATATGTGTGTGTGTGTGTGTGTGTGTGTGTGTGTGTGTGTGTGTGTCATGAAATCTAAGTCATAATGGAAGATGAAGCTATATGGGACAATAATTATTTAGATAATTACTAATGAGTTATAAGAATGATTTGACATCAATGAATTTTAATAACAAAATCATTATTGTTTATATATCGTCGATTGACATTAATGAGTATACTAATGATTTTTAGGATTTGAATTTCCACCTACACTTTGACTTAATTAAACTTTCGCAGTTTATGCAACATTAACTTTATAGATAAATGAATATACATGTTTACCCTATTTGTACACCAGATATAATTGATGATTTAGTACTAAGTCTTTAAGGAGTTATGAAATAAATTGAAAGTGTGTATGGAGGACTTTTGAATTCAATTAATTATGTTCATAGTGCATGAAATTACTATGTAAATTACACTAGATAGAACCTAGTAATTATTGTTATAATTTCCTTTATATCTTGATTAAATTGCATAAGTGATATTTACCTACATTTGAAGTTAGATATGTTATTGGAAGCTTACTCTATGATCATTCTTATAGGTTTATATTCTTTTATTGTTAAATCTTAATGATTAAAACAAGATGAATGTTACTTATGGTATGTTATATGAAATATATTCTTAAAAAAAAAAATACTCAGTGTTGTTCAGTTTACCGAAGGATTATTACACAACAAGTCATGCAATAGAAAGAAAGGTTTGTATCATCCCGTACATTTACCTACTAGACCCTCGGAGAGCATCTCCATGGATTTTGTGGGTAGTTTTTAAGAAAAGGGAATGGACATGACTATCTATTTGTGATATTTGATAGGTTCAGAAAAATGTGCATTTTCATGCCTTGTAAAAAGACCATCAAGAAATAAGATGCAGCAAACATGTACTTTGAAAAGGTTTAGGTGCACTTTGGGATACCAAGGATCATCATATTAGATAGAGATACTAGATTTCTTAGCACCTTTGGGACTACACTTTGGGAGAAGATGGATACCAACTTGAAAACATCCATAGCTTTCCATCCATGGATAGATGAGCAGATAGAAGTAGTAAATAGGACATTGGTTTGATTTTTGAGGGGTTACAATTAGAATCATCTAAGGACATGTGATGAAATTTTCATTTATATTCATCGCTCGTATTACAAAGTAATCCATACTTCTACAAGTAAGTCCCCTTTTGAAACTTGCTTTAGGAATTCTCCACCTCCATTGTTAGATGTTGTATATGGAAAATATGGAGGAGTGAGGGAAGACGCCATTGGAGAATCATTGAAGGATAAAAAATCCATTGATAAGATCAGGTGGATCCATTTACAAGTATGTGAGGCATCAAATAAGTTATATGAAAAGTACAATTTCTGGCATGATCAGCACATAATTGAGAAAACATTCAACATGGGAGTAAAAGTTTGGTCGTATGTAAACAAAGAAAAGTTATAGAGTCTTGGTAAGAATATAAAATCTCTATGGTACAATCCTTTTAAAGTTTTGGAGAAGGGAGGTAATAATTCTTACATATGTAGTCTACCCCCATATATGTGCATTTACTCAGTAGTGAATGTGGAAATCTAAAAGTCTATGAGCTTTCCATGTTGTACCAAGAAACCAATGAGAAAATATTACCTACCATATAAGACTTATCACCAAATGTTCAAGCAAAGTTAGCATAAGATATAGTTTTATAAAATAATACTAGAACAAATAGACAATGGAAGTATGAACTCTGGTAGGTTGGTTTGAAAGAAAAACTTCCAAGCAAGGTCAAACGGTACTCCAGGGAGAAGGTAGAGGAAAAATTCCCTCACCTCCTTTCATAAAATATTTTGTGGACCAAAATCCTCCCTATATGGGGAGGTATGTTCCAAAATGGATCATTATATAATTTTTCATATATTTCGGTAATTTCTAGATGGAAAAAATTAGATTTATTGGCTTGTAAGGCCCATTTTAGGGGCATGTCTCACTTTGAATATTTGGGGTCCAAAACCTTTTGAACCTTGTTTGAAGCCTTAAATGACCATTTTGGGGTAAAAACCTTGCAATCACAACTCCCATCCTCTCAATTTTGTTCTACACTTTGAAATCTTTCCAATGGCATGAAGATCACCTCAATTTGAGTTCATACACATAAGTTATGTGTCCTGTAAGTTGACCTATCCCATTAATCACCATGGTACCAAGTGGATGTCACATCAACTTCCATTACTCACTCATTTGTCATTTCAAGAATATTTTAGATATTTCAAAACCATAACATTAATTGGGGGTTGATACATGCAAATACCCTAACCCTATCCCTAGGAAGCTATCAATTTATGTTAAATACTAGGCCACCAGGAAAGGAAGGGGTTCCATTCTTATTGTATTGTGTGTTATTCCATAGTTGAGAAAAACATCTGGGACTCTGATATTGATGTGAAATAGAAGAAGTAGAATATCATGTAACAGACATATCATCCACAATGTCCATGAAAACTCCATAGAGATTACCCCTTTCTTTGTATTTGCATTTCATTATTGAGAAGAAAAGAGTAGAGCATAGGCATCACATTCTAGCTAGGTTTTTCTTGTATGGGGTTTTCCCAGGGTATATCTTGTGTTGATTATGTGGATGGTGTGTTATGTTCGTGTCTCTTTCATTTTAGTTTCATTTATTTAGTAATTCATGCATTAAACTAGTAATATTAAATATAGAATCTAAGTAAAACACAATATAATAAGATATTTCAAAATATTGTAAAATATGTTGTGATGAATTATTCGAATGGAATGTGCATGAAAATTTACTCCATAGTGAGTGCCCCTTTCTTTGTAATTTCATTTCATAACTGAGAATAAAATAACAGAGCATAAGCCTCACCTTCTAGTTGGGTTTTTCCCATATTGGGTTTTCCCAAGGCACACCTTATGTTCATTGTGTGGATGGTGCATTATTTTCTATCTCTTTCTTTTCATTTTCAATTTATTTAGTATTTCATGCATTAAGATAGTAACATTAAACTTGGAATCTAAATAATACACAATATAATAAGAGGTTTTGTAATATTGTAAGATATGTTGTGGAAAATTGCTCAACTGGAATATCCATGGTATTTATAAATCACTCTTTCTAAGAGAATCCTGAAGCAAGAGTAACATCAAGGTCAACTCCCTCTTCATGATAGAATCCAACAATGTTGTAAATAGTATTAATCATTAATCCCATCTACAGTAAGTTCGGAATCAATCATTAATCACACCACCATTATTTTTTAACCTATCTCCAAGTTTCCTTCCACAACCTTCTTCAGCGCCAAATGATCCTTCATTGTACTAGGGTAAATCCCATCCCTAGTGGTCCTTTTTCTATACATGGTTTTCCCCAAACCCTAGCACTCCAAGAAAATATTAATCGAAGAGACCTTATTTATACTTGAAGGTTATATTCCATACATCATTTTTCTCAATTGGCACCTAGTGGTAGCCTGACTTCAAATCAATCTTACTAAAAACTTTGGCTCCCTTGAGTTGATCAAGAATATCATCAATATGGGGGATGGGGTACCAATTTTACACTGTCATATTGTTTGGGCCTCTATAATCAATACAAGGTCACCATGTCCCATCCTTATTTTGTACTAGAACAATTGGGATCCCGCAAGGTGAGGAGCTTTGTATGATGTGTCCCTTCAGAATTAGTTCTTGGATCTAGAATTTTATTTCTTCATTATTCACAATAGAATTCTTCTATAAAAGGTCATTAGGCAGAGGATCTCTAGGTGTTAAATAAATTGAGTACTTTACCTGATAGTGAAAAGGAAGCCCAGTGAGGCAAATATGTCTTTGTTCTCTTCTACTATCTTGTCCACATGTTGTTGTTGTGTAGAGAGGCATCATGCAGAGGTTTTGGAAGTTGCAATGACCTTCCATTCACCTTCTGACTGGACCATAAAGAGGAAAAACCTCTTGATTTGAGAAACCACCTTTCAGCACGGCGTTTTGGAGATCAAAGAGACTGTAATAGTTGGGACTTCCTTCGGTACCCTGTAGAGTTAACCTCCCAAAGTAATAATGACTCTATGGGGTCTAGATTCATAAAAAGAATGACACTTCCACATATATGGTTGTTCTAGAATAACATCACAAACTTGAAGGGGGGAAACATCACACAATACCTTATCTTTGAAGGGTTTGATGTCGTAGTGCAGGTGGTATTGTTGGTTGACATGGGTGCCTCATCTCTGGTTGATCCAACCGATGGTGTGTGGATGAAGACGTTCCATCATTGTTAGGTTCAACCTCTTGAAAACCTATATTGATATTAGGTTCTTATGGATACCATTGTCAATAATTAAATGGAGGGGGATCCCCTTCACCCACATATGTGAGTGGAAGAGGCACTCCCCTTCTTCAAGTTCCTTCAGTTCCTCTCATTGGACTTTTGTGGTAGTGATGGTGACATTGGGTTATGCACCAATGATTCATTTTCCCTTATTCGATTCTAAATCAAAATCTAAGTCAACATCAGAATATGAGGCTTTTGTCTTATCTAAAAATGATTTTTTGTAGCGACATTCATCAGTGTTGTACCAAGGTGTTTGGGTGAGAAAAAGGTATAAATATTCTCCTTGATACTTTTTTTTGTGATATATTCTTTGTTGACTTTTCAATTAGTTTGAAGTAATTAGGGAAGAAAATGGTTAAAAATATCTTAGGAAATAATATTAAATGATATTAGATATTTTCTGAACTTTGGTTTGAATTGTTTTGATTTTATGCATAAATGGACAATTTTTGTTATCTAAAGATAATTAAGAATATCATGAAGATGCACAGACCATTGAATATCAAAGAAATCAGGCACAAAACGGTTCAAAGGAAGATTGACTTTTTATCTTGCAATCTTCGTAAATAGTAAAAGCAATCCAGAGGATCTCTCGATCCTCAGGATAGCTTAATTTACTTATCTCATTGTAATATATAAAGAATAGTGAACGATAGAGAGATACCAGAATTCAGATCTCTTAATTATTGACACTCTGTACATTAATCCCATTGTAAATGACTTATCAATTATGGAATTAATGGAAGCTTCAAGTGTTTTGATCATTTCTGCGTACTGAGTTTTTCGCAACAATATCTTCTGAAGACCATGCGCCCAATTGACAAGAGCTACTATATCATCTACAATCTTATCAATTCTTTTATAATTCTATGATTTGATATTCCCTTCAACAGTTAACATAGACTCATTAATGTGTTGATTCTTTTATAAATTGGTTGTGTTGTTCCATTCGTAGAGAATAGATGTTCTATTTGGAGATTATTGATTGTTGTTCCATTTCCATTTGTTATCAATTTACCGCTTTTGAATTCCTTTCATTTAAATTCACATTTGTTGTTATTTTCGTTTAATTCACATTTGGTTTTTGTTAAGCCCTAAATAGTGGCTCATTACCCTTTATTTGGGGCATATTACATTACTAATGTTATTTTATTTATGTCGGTTTTAGTCCATTAGTTGTAATTATACCTCCTAGTCTCCTATATATACCAAGGAGACATTTTCATTTGGAATCATCTTGTAATTGAACATTTATGTGGATATAAGGAGGTTTCCCCCTCAAAGAGGATTTTTATATGAATTTATCTCTTTTTCAAGGCGTTGAGTACTTATTCTGAGGTTTTTCTATGCTATATTGATATTTGGTTCCTAACATATGGTATCAAAGCTCAAGGTCTTGGGGTTTCGCTGCTACATCTGAGACACCTTTGAATTTTCAGTATAACGTTTTATCTACAAAAATTAAAAAGGAACGGCTTGGAGGATATTTAGTAGACAGATCAAGGTACGTTGGGTTAAAATTTAAGCTCATAAGGCCTTATACTTTCAGAGATACATCCTTTCTAAGATAGGGTTCTGGAATCATCCTGAACTGAGTCATTGCGGAATTTTCACTATAAAATATTTTCTGTAAAGTTTCAGACCCTAAAATCCATAGGCTATTCAAATCAATTAGTAAGGTATATGTTTTAACAATTTCATCTTCTGGGTCATATTAAAATTGTAGATACACCCTATGCAAGATAGGGTATCTGACTAGTCGTATTGACTAGTCTCAAGTAGGTGTTCCAAGTAAAACAATCATAACTTCTTCCTAGAGTATTGTAATGATCCCAAGCCAAATTCTTTCTTGGAATCACTAAATACTACTAATTTATTGAGTTATTAAGTGCATACAAGATTCATCAACACATGGAGATCACAATATATTCAAGATGTAGAAGCACAAGAAAATATCTGACCTTTTTATTACGAGCAATGTAAGATCAATACAATAGATGGCCAATCTGGCATAAACCTCAGATGTTCATACAAGCAATAGATATGAGCTGCTACAAAATGCTCCCGACAATACAAAATAAGCCTCCAAAGGATGGATATACAATGAAGACTGAATCAATCAGATCTGAGCCGTACTAATGCTCAACCTCCAAGCTAGAAAGTGCCACGTCCTACTAGAATGCTGAAGCCCTCAATAATTATGTCCTGCTACCAAAAGTGTCCAATCATCCTGAGAAATATGCCAAATGATATATCGGGCAACTGTAAGGACAACCCAGATGTCCAAATTCCCAAATCCACTCTCAAACCCCGTAGATCTAAATTTCCCACTGAATGGGGTGCCCCACTAGATGACTGAAACCCTAGATGGTTCGGCCCTGATGAAGGAGGCCTCCAAATGCTCTGAAACTCTCCAAGAATATAGATCAGGCTATGAGAATCCCATGGGAGAAGTTTCAGACTCAGATCTCAAGCAGATCTCCCTAGATCTGAGTTTTATTGATTTACAAGACGTCCCCTATGGCTCCAATACGTCCCAATCTGTAGACAAATGTAGAATGATGATAACCCTCTAGAAAATCCCTCAAACTGATGGTCCTGCCCCTACAAACAAAACCCAACTGTCGGAATGGCCCCAGGCCCTCAGGATAAGCTGGATCGAACCTCCCTCCAGATGATGGTGCACCCTTGCTGGAAACACAAGAACAGTACAACTTTCTACCTTCTGAAGCGCTAGATGGAGATGGGCTAAGACTAGAATGGTGTGGAGGAGTCTTTCATCCCCGAGACCAAGCTATGGAACAAGGTGAGTGGATATTTCACCACTGAGTTTCTCACAAGGGTTTGTATAGAAAAACCCCCAAACTGAATGCTCAAGAGTAATAGAAAATGCTAATCCAAAACCAAAATGAATAATAGGTGCACCCTAGCCTCTTACTTATACTTTTCCTTCTAATTCTCTGTTGAGTTAGGTTAACTCCCAGGGTTAATCTTCTATTCTTCTGTTGAGTTATCTTTTACTCCTTTA
>JASDQU010374803.1:0-20632 GCA_032191745.1 Picea mariana | reverse complement strand
TGAATGAAGACTGATGCATCTATATTATTCTTTCTAAGCTTGATAGTGCATATTTTGTGTTTGTATCTACCTTTTTATGCCACCAGAGAAGCTCTAGGGAGTGGTAACCAAAATCCCTCTCTTGAGTCTGTTTGTGATGCTTTGATTAGAGAGAAACATAATCTTTTGCAACTTAGGGTTATCAATGTATATTTTAATAAAAATAGGAAAGATACAATGGCACACAAACACAAATTACACAAAGATTTTACCCTAGAAACCCAAACCGAGAAAACCAGCAACCTGCTTAAAGTCGCACCTCTAATTCTTTATTCATCATACATCTTCATTTTTACAATACAATATATATAATATCATGTGGCATCCAAAACCCCTAATCCATTGATTCAGATTAGTCAACAACCCTAAATCCTTAACAAGAATTAGAAAACCATCAATGAAAGACATGTGCCAAAAAAATTCTAAAAATGGATGCAAAAACCACCAAAAAAATATGCAGGGGCTCTGGCCCCTATGACCCCCCAGACAAGGGGGTCCTAGTGCGTGTGCCCAATGCAATGTAAAAACTAGGTTTGATCATGAAAATAATATAACACATACCCAACATTCTCCCACTTGGTGTTTTCTTTTCATATAAGGGATCACATGTTTAGATAGTCAACAATCAAAAATAGCAATGCCCATTGTTTCTCTACACCAAGAGAACTAGTTAATGCTCACAGACTTTGTTAATGAATCTGCAACATTCTTCAAAGTGTCCACCTTCATCAACAACACCTTCTTTTCTTTAACCATGTCTTTCAGAAAGTGATATTGAACATCAATACGCTTTGTCTTTGAATGATAAATTGGGTTCTTCGCAAGGAAGATTGCACTTTGACTATCATAATCTATTCTTATAGCTTGTTGTGCAAACCCAATACCTCAACACAATCTTTTTAACCATACTGCTTCCTTTCTTGCATGAATGGTTGCCATGTATTTAGATTTTGTAGTTGAGAGTGACACTACAGAATGTCTTTTTCTCATCCAATTGATTACTCCTCCAAACTAGTTAAACACATACCCACTTGTAGATATTTTTCAATCCAAATATCCATCCCAGTCTACATCAAAAATCCCATGTATGTCCAACACTTTGTCTAATCCTGGTCTTCCTTTGTAGCACAATCCATAACTATTAGTGCCACACAAATACCTGAAAACCCTATTTAATGTTGTCCAATGCTCCTTCCCTTGTTTTTGACATATACATTCTTAAAACTCTCACTACATGTGCAATGTCAGGTCTAATATAAAACATTGCATGCATCAAACTACCAAATGCACTAGCATATGGAACACAGGACATGTCCTCTTCCTCTTATTGTGTCTTGGAACCTTGATCTAAAAATAACTTTACACCTACAGGAATAGGAACCTTGACTGATTTACATTCTTTCATATTAAACCTATACAATATTGTCTCGACATATTTCCTCTAATTTAACCAAATTTTCATGTTTGCCCAATCTCTTTTAATTCCCATTCCGAAAATGAAATTTGCGGCACTGATATCCTTCGTGTCAAATTTAGAGGAAAATTGAGTTTTCACACCCTGGATAACCTCCTTGTTGTTTCATATCAGCAACATGTCATCCACATACAAGACCAAATAAATAAGATGATCACCAATTAATCTGAAATACACATAGTGATCATATTTTGTCCTTGTGAAGCCAAGTCTCAACATATAAGTATCAAAATTTTGATACCACATCCTTAGTGATTGTTTTAACCCACACAGGGACTTTTTCATCTTGCATACCAGGTATTTCTTTCCCTTCTCTACAAATCCTTTTGGTTGCTTCATGTAGATTTCTTCTTCCACATCCCCATGTAGGAATTTTTTCTTCACATCCATCTGTTCTAATTCAAAATCAAAAGAAGTAGCAACAAATAAAAAAAATCTAATTGAATTTAACTTGGCAATTGGAGAAAAAATCTAACCAAAGTCAATTCCCTCTACGTGGGAATAACCTTTTGCTACTAATCAAGCTTTGTATTTCTCCACTTTTCCTTTTGCATTCAACTTCTTCTTAAACACCCATTTGTTGCCAATGGGATTTCTTCTAGTCGACAACACCACTAGATCCCAAGCCTCATTCTTGTCAAATGTTGTCATTTCTTCCACCGTGTCCTTTTTCCATAGTTTTCCATCCTCTAAATTCATTGCCTCCCTAACAGTTCTAGGATCATCATCAGTAATAAACAAATAAAAATTTGAATGGAAATCAAGTGGAGTATACCTTTCAGTTTCCATATTTCTCAAACCGATCTCCTCAATACTAGAGTATGAGGCTCTTCTTCTTCTAATTTTGTTCTTTTGCAAACTCTGATTCATTATCCTTCAATTCAAACCCTATTTTATTTGGTTCTTCCTCTCTTGGTAGGACTTCCTATTTAACAACATCTTTGATTTCTTTAAATACCACATCTCAGTTATACACTACTTTCTTAGTTTCTAGGTTCCAAATTTATAACCTTTTAGACCAACTTTATTGCCAATAAAGATACACTTTTCTGCCTTTTTATCTAGCTTACTAATATTTTCCTTTGGAACGTGAACATAGGCATCATAGCCAAATAGCTTAAGATGTGTAAGAGAGGGTTTCTTACTAGTCCATACCTCGTGTAGATTCTTATCATCCAGTGTTAATGAGGGTGATCAATTGACTAGGTAACATGTAGTACCCACTATCTCTGCCCAGAATTCCTATCCTAACCTGACACCATTGAGCATGCTCCTTGCTTTTTCTATCAACATCATGTTCATCCTTTATACAACTCCATTATGTTGAACTGTGTATAAAGTAGTCTTCTACCTTTCTATACTTCACTTCTTACATAATTCCTTGAATTCATTTCCATTGAATTATCCACCATTATTCATCCTCGACACCTTAATTATTTTCTCTATTTGATTCTCCACAAGATCCTTAAACTCTTTGAACTTGTCAAAGGCTTCAAATTTCTTCCTGAGGAAATAAATCCATGTATTTCTCAAGAAGTCATCTATAAATGAGACATATTACATAGATTTTCCTAGTGATGGAATTGACACAGGTCCAAACACATCATTGTGCACCAACTGTAATATATCATCTACCCTTGTAGCACCAGAGGATAATATTACATGACTCAGTTTCACATATAAGCAATGTTCACAGAAATAAAAATCAAAAGAGGAATTGGCCATACCTTCAACCCTACCTTTATCATGTAGTACTTGAAGGCCCTTCTATCTGATATGCCCCAATTTTTTATGCCACAACATGGTATTTTCTCTAGAGACTGTAGGATTTTTTCCTTCTTCAGCTCCAATCTTAGGAACAATGAAACTATTTCACCCATCATTAATAGTGTTTCCATGCAAATTATATAGATTTCCAAACCAAACTCCCTTCAGCAGCACCATTGCTCCTAAACCATCTTACATGTTTATTTTCAAACACTATTTTTACACCTGCATCATCCATCTTTCTTACAGAAATCAAATTTTTGGCCAATCTTGGGATGTGTAGAACACTAAGGAGTTTTCTACTCCTACCAACCATGAGCTTCAACTTGAATTTTCCTCATCCTATGATTTTGGTTGTCGAATCATCTTCTAGGAAATTGTCACATCCATCATACCTTTCATACTTGTAAAACCACTCCCTCTGAGGATTCATATGAAAGGATGCACCTGAGTCGACCAGCCAAGCCTCATGATATGCATGTGTTTTGAAGAATCTAAGTACACATACCCTCCTTCATCTGTGGAGGTTTTTTCTTCTATAGAAGGGGCATCATCAGATCCCTTCCCTCTCTCAACACTTTTGGATCTATATTGCTTCTTGTAATTCCCTTCTTTTCCACATATCTAGCATACCTTTACAAATTTTCTAGGAGATTTAGATATTCCCCTAGATTTAGATCTCCAATTTGAGGAATTATATTTATTTCTTTCCTAGGAGCGTCCTCTTGCAAATAAGGCATCTATGCTCTAGCTTTCCATGTTTTTCCACCTCATCTCCTACGACAACAAGGAGGAGACCACATCATTGAAACTTAAAGTAATTGAATTAATACATATGGCCACAACTAGATTATCCATGAGTCTGGTAAAGAGCACAATAAACTGATACAATTATCTTCATCTGAAATGTGAATATCAATAGATAATAGCTGACTTACCAAAGTATTGAAGGTGTTCAAATGCTCTATCATTGATTCTCCATATTTCATCCTCAGCTTCTTCTACGAGAACAGTTTGTTTAACAAGGACTTAGACTGATACAAAGCCCCTATCTTACCCCATAATGCCTTAGTTGTAGCTTCCCCTAACACATTCAAGAATAAAAAATCTAAGAGACACAACCAGATTATGCACTTCACCTTTTGATCCAACTTTTCTCAATATTTTGTTAAAATTAATGTAGGTGCAGTACAAGGATCCATAGTGATCCATTGATCTTTTTCCACCAATGGATATTCCATATTGATCTTCCATAGCTCAAATATTTTCCCATTAAACTTCTCGATCTCTATTTTTGAAATGCTTGGCATTTCTTTTCACTGCAATAATTGATATCGCATGGCTCCCACTGTAACAAGGTTTATCACAGACACAATCTAAACCCCTGAACACAAAGGATTCCCCCTAAATCCAACAATTACTCTGATACCAAATTAGATATTAACCTTATACAATTAATTACTACAAATAGATTATTAATTAAAACATAAAAGATACAATGGCACACACACACACACACACACACATGACACAAATATTTTACCCTCGAAACCTATTGGCCCTTGACCAAGTTTTGAGGATTCTTGGTCATGTTTGACCGATTTTGAGACTTTGATAGGCTGTCGAAGGCAGAGTGCAAGATGAAGCGGAGATCGTAGGATCTTGGCCCCTTCTAGGGCCCTTTTTGGGATTTGGGATTATGTAACGGGTATGGGAATGTCAACCCATCGGTTTACCCATGCTTAGGCCTATTTTGTATGTATAAATAGATGCTAGGCGATGTAGTAAGGAGATAGATATACGAATGGTTACGTGATAGAGTTGGATCTGTGTGATCAAGAAGTTGTAAGTGCTTTGTGCATATTGTGTGAGACTTGTAGAGATAAGTGCAAGTCATTGTAAGATATTGTGGAAGGTTGTGTGCTTAGATCTACTAGGGGAAGGAGGATCTAGCAGGCTTCACAGATCTCCTCTCCTCTGCGGAGTAGGGTTTTTGAGGTTCAGTGCATGTAACTGATTGAAGAAGCTAATAAATAAGAGAAGAGTTGGTGGATGTAGCTCCAGGGTGGGGGTGAACCACGTACATGATGTGTTGCTATGTTTTGTGTGATGCATTGATGTGTTTATGTGTTTACTTTCTTAGTGATTTAATATAGATGAATGATAGATATATCTGTTGATGCTTAGTGCTTAATATTATGGATGGATGTTAGATCTGATTTATATGCATATGCTTAGTGCTTGAATCGACTATATTTGATATGTTTTGTCATGCTAAGTGTTGCTAGATGCTAGATCTAGTTGAATACTGCTATGCTCTGTAATTAGGGTTTAATTGCACTGTAATTGAGACTGAATATTAGTGAATGTTAACTGATGAGTGATCTATTAAGTGTTAGAATCATAGAACTATGTCCCAGCTAAGGTTGCAAACATCTGAGTCCTGCAACCACCCCTGCCTCTACCTCAGGTGAGACTTCATCTGCTTCGCAGGTGTTGCCAAAAGGGCTGGTAGTTAGGGTTTTTTTGGTGCATTGTTGTAGCATTGAAACTTGGGTCTTCCCCTATGCCAACAAATAGTTCTGTTGTCAGGACCTGAAACTGTGATTGCTGGGAACTGAGGAAATAGAAGCTTTGTGTGAAGATCTGACCTGAAATTGTGAAACCTTTGTGCGTATAATTGTCTCCCTAGTGCGTCGTATTCTACTTGATCCATGAAGCTTTGTGCCAAGAAGGGTTAGATACGAAGAAAAAAGGTAAGATCTGCAAGCTCTGTGCTCTGATAGAGGTAAGAATAGTGAAAAATTTTAGAAGCTTTGTGCTCTGCTAAAGATAATATTAGTGGAAATTTTTGTTTCTAAAGTATGGATCTAGGTATGTTTAATAAGATTTGTCCTATCTTGAAAAATAGGGCATTGATAGATGAAAGAATATTTGATATGAGTAGATCTAATAACAATAGTGAAAGATACATTATACCTATGCATAGAGAGAATGTTTGGACTAACAAATGGATGCAGGATCCTATAAAGAATTTTTTGCAGGTTAGTGCACAATACAGGAAAGGCTGGGGATCATTTAAGAGAAAGAGAGGATTAACTCTTTGTTATAGTTGCAGAAGACTGATACATCTGGCTAAGGAATGCCTTGGAATAATACTTAGTTGCCTCTGTTGCAAAGCTATGGACCATGAAGTTTTGGATTTCCCTAGAATGATTGCTAAGGTTGAAAGGATAAATATGAGACAAGAAGACCATGAGAAAGGTCAAGCAACTGAGATTCTGACAGAACCCCAGAAAGAATCAGAAACAATATTGCTACAGATGAAAGAAACCTTGAATGAACACCGACATATTAGCTTACCAGAGATCTTCAAAGAAAAAGAATGCATTGAAGTAAGAATAGGATACTTCGACATTGACTCTGTTCTGGATGAGGAAACATAGGTAAATATTATGACAGAAAGAACTTGGGAAATTCAAGGAAATCCTACTATGATTTCTTCATTAGGAGGAATAGGATTATTCATAGGAAAGTTGATAAACCTATGTGGAAAGCTCACCCAGATATCTATGAATTCCATTGAAAATTTGACAGAGGAAGAATTTGAAGTTGTTAAATTTATTGAGAACAACACTCCATTTGCTATGTTACTAGGAAAACCTTGGATTGAAGGAGATCATGACATAAGAAAATAAGAAGAAATATTAGAGTAGAAGAAGAAAGAGTTAAAATATGTCATGAATAGGGGGATCACACACTTGATTGAAGAATAGAAGAACCGAGCAAAGCTACCTAAAACCAAATACTTGGATGTCAAAGTAGGAATAACACTAGAATATCTGCAGAAGACTGAAGTACCTATTCCAGATATAGATGAAGTATTACCCCTGATTTCTAGGAAAGAATCTCAACAGCGCAAAGTTACTCTTCCGAAAGAAGATAAGAATCAGAATGGAAAAAGGAACACCAAGCCAAAGCTCACTGGAAAGAAGGCTAGAAAACTAAGTAAGAAGAGAGCTAACATATAAAAGTTACAGAAGGATCCAGAGAGAACCTCGTAGAAGGAAAATTTGCAAAATTGGAACTTCGTCGGGATATCATAACAGTGTCACATGGCACTTCGCCATGGAGAAGCAATATAGTCATTGGGGATAGTATAACCGTTAGACCGATGGCCCGAATAGGTAGAAAGGAATTTATGATCAGAAAGTTCACCACTAGACCGTTGGGACTGCACCATAATGGACAGCACTGAGTTAATGAAGGCTTCTCACCCGTTGCAAGAGATTTGTTGTCAAGTTATCTATTTATCCCATCGTGCCACGCAACGAGAATACTTTTGCTAACCGTGAATCTGAGTTTGCAGACTAGTTGATTTTTCACAGTGATCATTGCACTATTACCATTAATCCCATTGCATTGAGAAGTTACTCTTCGAACCTGAAATATTCAACCATGAGCGTGCATGTCGGACGAGCTTAGCGTTGCAGAGAAAATTGTCAAAGAAGTTCTCATTGACCTAATGACTGAAAGAGTAATGTCTGAAAGAGAAATGTCTGCAAGTATTCAAGCATCATTGACGAGAGGAGTGCAAGCCTCTCCATCGATTGCTTGTTAAGCCAGATCATCCCGACCATTAGCAAAAAAGAGAACCAAACATAGAGATGACCTAGCCAATGTGAAGTTGATCTCGTCCATATTTCCATATTACATCCTGCCTCTGGCCGACGTGGTGAGTCGAGATAGTGTGCCTAGAGATTTCAAGTACTCCATGATTACTACATACCTCCCAAATGGGATACACATAGTTCGCACGCAACAAGACAATATCACAGCGTTGAGGTTCAATGACTTCAACCTCAGAGATCGCAAGAACTACAACATGCTCATCTCATACAAATACTTGACTAGGACGAAGGGGAAGAACTCAAAGATAATCCCCCAACCGTGGACAATGAACCTCGCACAGTCCACTCTACTAAATGTAATGAAACTCCCACACTTCAGAAGGCACCAGAAAGTCAATGCCTGTGTCAAGCTATTTCTTTCATGTTACCATGGAAACTACTTATGGCTATACTGCCATATTATAGTCAATCCGATGTTGATCCATAGGATCACGGGATTAAGTATGCAAGGACCTGACCTGCAGCAGTTCTATCCAGGAAAAGCCACAGATCGTGCACTAGCACAAAAGATCAAGGATACATATGGTGATGTTGAAAAGGGAACGTGAGGCTACAAGGTAGCCTCCATCCAGAATGGTGTAGTACGCCTAGCCTGCCAACTAATAGCTAGAAAGTCAGTAAGGAAGAATAGGCCTACGCAAGTCATGGGATTTGTCATTGACCTCGTAGGGAAATGCGTAGAAGGCCTGTAGATGAACTGGGTGAAGTACCTAGTTAATCAGCTGGAACTAGACTGTCGTGAAGCACAGGATCAGGGCAACAAGTTCCACCTTAGCTGGCTCTTGATCCTCATCACCTTTATTTACTGGGAGATACCGAAAGGTGTGACCTTCCCGGATATTGAACCATTTGAGCTTCTTTCCACGAAGTTCACTACCCTTTGGTACTTGAGTGATATGAACAAAGAGTGGCAGTCGAATGTTGTTTTTCACACCTATTACCTGCAGCAGAAGAGAGCCATCAAATTTGAACCTCACATGACCCCAAACACCCTACAAAGGTTCCGACCCCTAATGAAGTTCTGCGCAGATCAACACTTCATCTACATAACAACGTGAGCCAATGAACATAAGGAGTAGCTTCAGTCATACTACAAGCTCACAGAAGAAGACCTTGAGGAGATCACCAAGGACTAGTCTGCAGACCTCCTTCTTCCCACAGACCATGGAGAGATGTCTGACCCTGACAGCCTAGAGACCATGCATAAAGAACATGATACACCTAGGCCCGGAAGAATGAAGAAGACCGAAGTGGTCCAAGATTTAAGCAGTGCCTCGGGAAAGACTGCTTCAGTATCACCTGACTGAGGGGGTGATGACAAAGTAGAAGAACTAAATGAAAAGGAGTTGAACAGAAAACAGGCGAAGTAAAACCACCTAGAGACGAGGTTGATCCCCTGAAGAAGAGGAATATTTCTCCCCTGAAACCTTCTTCCCAGAAGAAATCAAAAGCCACTGTGACCAATATGAAGACTGTGCTTACTGTCGATGATTTTGACTTCATCATCGCAGATCTCAATGACGTTCCGCTGGAAGTCATGGAAAATCAAGAAGCCAAGCAGGATGAAATGTACGGTAGAATTGAGGTTGAACTTTGAGGGGTACAGTAAGCCCTTCAGTCCAACCACACAGTTTCCATTGTGCCCCTACCATCAGGAGAACCAGAGTTGGAAGATGAGCTAGCCCAACTCCATCGACTAGTTGATACGGTCGAAGCTCGCCTTCATCATCCTCAAGAAGAAACAGAACAATCCACCTAGGCCTTGAAGCAAGTGTAAGGCATACTCGTAGAACAATGAAGAGTTGAAAAGCAGGAGAAGGTTGCTCTCCGACAATTTTTGAAGAAGAGAAATCCCAGATGCAACAAGAAAAAGAACAGTGCTCGCAGATCAACTCAACATGAAGGAAGTAGTTAATAGAGCACTTTGCTCTGTGACGGGCTTAGAACCACAAGAAGAATACCAAGTCATGAACCAAGTAGAGAATCTTGTAGAAGCTATCCATCAGCTACAACAATGAATAGCAGACTTAGAGCTCTGCACAGTGCCCAGCACCCCGCAGGATGTGAGGGAGCAGAGAGACGCAACTGCTTGAAGTGTAGTTGAGAGAATAAAAGCCATTGCCATGGAATGTAAGCAAATCACTGATTTTAGTTCCCAGACCTATGAGAAACTCACTGAGAATCCAAAACTAAAGGCACTGGATTCCCAGCTCCAAGAGGTGAAGTATCAAGACGAAATGATACAGGTGCAGTTGAAGCCCCTGTTAGTTGTGGAAAGAATGAAGTGATCCCAGGAGAACCTCACTGCCTAACAGCAAGTCCACACTATTTAGAGAATAGCTATGTAAGTAACTTAGAGACTCCAAACTATACAAGATAAGGCTTACCAACTGCTCACAGAGATCGAAGGTCGAGGAACAGAACTAGAGCAAGTCGTCACTACAGTTGAACAGCACCTAGAGGGACCTGTCAATGAAGCAGTCATACAAGAGTTCGATGAACAATAGGTCATGGCACAACAACAATTTGAAGTATCTCGATCCAAGATCGAGGCTTTTGAAGCAGAACTAGTCAGATTAGAGTGACTCGGGATGAGTCACAGGTGAGTGTTTGGGGCATGTTGGCCCTTGACCAGGTTTTGAGGATTCTTGGTCATGTTTGACCAATTTTGGGACTTCGACAGGCTGTCAAAAGTAGAGCACAAGACGAAGCGGAGATCATGGGATCTCAGCCCCTTTTAGGGCCCTTTTTGGGATTTGGGATTATGTAACATGTATGGGAATGTCGACCCATGGGTTTACCCATGCTTAGGCCTATTTTGTATGTATAAATAGATGCTAGGTGATGTAGTAAGGAGATAGAGATACGAATGGCTAACTAATAGAGTTGGATATGTTTGATCAAGAATTTGTAAGTGCTTTGTGCATACTGTGTGAGACTTGCAGAGCTAAGTGCAAGTCATTGTAAGATATTGTAGAAGGTTGTGTGCTTAGATATACTTAGGGAAGGAGGATTTAGAAAGCTGCGCAGATCTCATGTCCTCTACGAAGTAGGGTTTTTGAGGCCCGGTGCATGTAATTGATTGAAGAAGATAATAAAGAAAAGAAGAGTTGGTGGACATAGCCCCAGGGTGAGGGTGAGCTGCGTACATGTTGTTTTTATATGCTTTGTGCGATGCATTGATGTGTTTATGTGTTTACTTGCTTAGTTATTTAATATAGATGAATGATAGATAGATCTGTTGATGCTTAGTGCTTAATATTATGGATGGATGTTATATCTAACATATATACATATGCTTAGTGCTTGAATCTACTAGATCTTATATGTTTCTCTGTGCTAAGTGTTGCTAGATGCTAGATCTGGTCGAATATTGTGATGCTTTGTAATTAGGGTTTAATTTCATTGTAACTGAGACTGAATATTGGTGAATGTTAACTGTTGAGTTCTTTATTAAGTGTTAGAATCATAGATCTATGTCCCAGCTAAGGTTGCATACATATAAGTCTTGCAACCACCCCTGCCTCTACCTCGAGTGAGACTTCATTTTCTTCACAGGTGTTGTCAAAAGGGCCAGTAGTTAGGGTTTTTTTGGTGCTTTGTTGTAGTATTTAACCCTGGGTCTTCCCCTGTGCCCAAAACCTAAACCAGAAAAACCAAAAACATGTTTAGAGATGCACCTCTAATTCTTCATTCATCATACATCTTCATTATTTACAATATAATATATATAATATCTCATGGCATCCAAAACCCCTAATCCATTGACCTAGATTAGTTAAAAACCCTAATTCCTTAACCAGAATTAGAAAACCATCGATGAAAACCATGTGCCAAAAAACTACTAAAACAAACGAAAAAATCGCCAAAAAAAAATTTGGGGGCCCCTCCCCCTGTGACCCCCTGCGCACCCGACGCAATGCAGAAATTACATTTGGTTGTGAAAAGAATATAATGCATACCCAACAACCAATACTTTTGATGCATCCAACAAATTGTTAGTGGCCTAAAATAAATATAAATCCAAGAATCCCAAGAAACAACATATTTTCCACAACAACAAGAAAAACAAGGGTTCCAAACCCTACCAGCTAGCTTATACTCCTAATGGTGACAAAGGAGAAAAATACAAAAGTAAGAAGACTAACAAACATTGCAAATTTTGTGGGAAATATGGTCATGTTGAGTCTAAATGTTTTAAAAATATGGAAGCCTTACAAGCAACAATTAAGAAGAACAACATCATTATTGATTTTTCTTCTTCTTCTTCTTCTCATGGACATGCATTTTTTTCTTCTATTTTCTCCTTCAATGCAACTTCTACTTCTTCTTATGATGAGTGGCTTATTGATTTTGTAGCATCTTATCATTTGACTAAGGATAAATCCATATTTTCTTCTATAAATGAATGTAACACCAAAAAAATGTTTGTTGGTGATGCTAGATCTCTCAGTGTTGTAGGGTTTGGAACAGTTCAAGTAGATAATGGTCATTTTAATGATGCATTATGTGTTCCAATTCTTTCCTACAACCTTATTTCAGTATTTCATATTACTCATTCAAGTGAAGGTAAACTGTATATTTTCAGCTCACCAAGTTGTAATTAAGGATTTAAAAGATCCTAAGCATGTCCTCACAACTAGAGTTGTTGATGATATTACCAGGTTGTACAAGTTTGAAAACTTTGGGTCGTCATCTTTTCCATCAGTTTTTGATGCTCATATAAATAACTTGAGAAAACTTTGGCATGATGGGTTTGGTCATCTAAACTATCACTCATTTCAAAAACTATGTAATCAACGTATGGTGACTAGACTTCGTCTCATTTCTTGCAGAGATGGTGTTTGTGTCGGTTGTGTTCTCGGAGAACATCATCAAAACATTTTTGACAAATGTGCCTCTTATCACCTTTACAACTTTTTCATAGTGATTTGTATGGACCATTTTCTTCTCCTTATTTATTTGGGTGAAATTATTTCTTAACATTCATTGATGACTTATCTAGATGCACTTGGGTTTACTTCTTAAAACTTAAGATGAAGTTTTTGAAAAAAATTGGCCTACAAGTCCCTTGTATAAAAACAATATGAAAATCAACTTCAAAGGTTAAGAACAAATAATGGAGGCAAATATGTGAACAACAAATTTACAATTTATTGCACTAAACAGGGCATTCAAATGCAAGATAATGTCCCATATACACCACATCAAAATGGTATATCTAAGAGAAAGAATCGCACATTAAAAGAAATGGCTAATTGTATGATCCAATCTAAGGGATTAAGTCTTCATTATTCGACGAAAGCCATCAATTGTGAAAATTACATAGTAAATTGCACTCCCACAAAAGTTTTAAAAAATATAACATTGGAAGAAACATGGAATAAAATTAAGCTAGATGTAAGCCACTTCTATGTATTTGGTAGTGTAGAAAGCGCTCACATTCTTGATGAGAAAAGGAAAGCATTGCGACCTAAAAGTGAGAAGTGTATTTTTTTTGGATATTTTGAATATGTCAAAGCTACAAACTACTTCAACTTCATTCCAATAAAATTTTTATTAGAAGATATGTTAAATTTAATGAAAATATCTTGGCATGTGAACCCAATTCAATGTTTATTCCATCTTCGACCTGTGAGCCATATTTGGAATTGCTACCATCTTTTGTTCCTATTAATGTTTATTCTTCTTCATATGATGATAGTGAGGATGAAAATCCACCTCTACCTACTCACCTTCCTCCAGATGAGTCCATTGAAAATGAACCTACACCAGCACTGTCGCTTCCAAGATGGGTTCGTTCAACATGAGAAGCAGTTGGTGATATTGTTGATGATCCTTTAGAAAAGTATTGGACATTTTCATAGTTCCAGTGAGCCTCATCTCTTTTGGCTCAAGTTTCAGAGACTCGTGATCCAAAAACTTTTGCATAATCTGCAGTTGATCTAGATTGGGACACAACAATGAATGAAGAGTATCACTTTTTAATGGAAAACAATACTTGGGATCTTATACCTCTTCTGAAATGAAGAAAACTTTTCATATGTAAATGTGTGTACAGAACTAAGTATGCATTAGATGGAAGTGTTGAAAGACACAAGGCTTGATTAGTTTCAAAAGGGTTCTCTCAAGTTGAAGGCATTGACTAAAATGAAACCTTTCCCCCTGTAGCCAAAATGAATTCCATTTTCCTTGTTCTATTCATTGTTGCCTCACATAAATGACATATCCATCATATGAACATTAAATATTCCTTCTTGTATGAAAATTTGCAACCATAAATCTACATGGAACAACCTCTTGGATATGTAAAGAATGACTCCATCCTTGTTTGTCACCTTAAGAAATATCTTTATAGTCTTACGAAATCTCCTCAAGCTTGGTATGCCAAAATGGACAACTTTCTTCTTGACACCAAATGTTATAGATGTCATTCTGACCCAAATGTCTATACTAATAAAGTAGGAATCCATCTCATAATACTTATTCTTTATGTTGATGACCTTATCCTCACTAGTAATCACCCTAAAATTTTAACCCATGTGAAATCCAACCTTAAAAAGAAATTTGAAATGACAAACTTAGGCCATTTGCATTATTTCCTTGGCCTCCAAGTTTTTCAACCCAAGGAATAAATTTGCATTTCCTAGTCTAAGTATGTTTGTGACCTTCTTTGTCACTTTAACATGGATGATTCAAAACAATCCCCTTCTCCCTTCTATTCTAGATTCACCCTTCCTGCCACTTGTACTTTTCCCGAAGTTGATACAACCTTGTACCTCATTTAGTTGGTAGCCTCTTATATTTGACTGATATTCATCCTAATATTTCCTTTGTTGTTGGTCTTATTGCCCAATATGTAAACACCCCATGAAATCCATTGAAAAGCATCTAAAAGGATACTTCGGTATGTCTGAGGTGCATTTTAGTTTGGGATACAGTGTGATTCATGGGGGGCTCCTTTGTTAGTTGGTTTCACTAATTCAAATTGGGCCAGCAACCTTGATGATCGAAATTCTACTATAGGTTATGTTTTCATCCTTGGTTTTGGATCTATCACTTGGGCCTACAAGAAAAAATATGTTATTGATCTATCTTCAAAAAAATAAGAGTACTAAGAAGAGATTAATGCAAGTCAAGAAGCCTTGTCACTTCAACAAATCCTTTAAGAGTTTGGATTCCAGCAACAACATACAACCACCCTCTGGTGCGACAATCAAAGTGCCATAAAGATTGCTAAAGTTCCAGTTCAACATCAGAATAGAAAACACATCTATTTACACATGCACTTCATTATAAATATCATTCATGATCGAGTTATTGAAGTTCTCTTTTTCCCTACAGAAGATCAAGTTGCAGACATTTTCACAAAGTCTCTTACAGAAGTGAAGTTTTCCAAACTTTGATCTATGTTAGGATTTCAAGAATTTGTGTCTTAGTGTGTTTCTTTAGTATGCATTAGCTCATTTGTAATTCGATGGTCATGATATTTTTCTGACATAGCGTGATTCGACATATCATATTCTTCTCGATCTTAGCAACTACATTGATCCATGGCTAAACATCTGATCGGTCCATGATCTCTATTTAAAGAGAATGAAGGGTCATTTGTTGATGATCAATTGTGAGAAACTCTTCCCCCTATTACTCCTCTCTTTATTCTTTTATCTCCTCCTCTTCCCCCTACTCCCCTTCTTCTAATTCTCCCCATATTCCTCTTATTCTTTCACTCCTTCTTCCTCTTCCTCTTTTTCCCCTCCTTCCTTCTTCATTTTCTTCTTCCTCTTCCTCCTTTTTCTCTTGTCTTCTCTTTCCTCTCTTCACTCTTCTCTACTATTACGTTCCCCCTTTTCCCTCTTCCCTTCTCTCCCCTCATTTCCTTGATATTTATGTAATACTGAAGGTTGTACTTTTGCATATGGAAGATTCAAGTTGTCAATACAATAATGTTAGACAAAATTATATATTGAATATATATTTGTAGTATGGCTTGCATTATTTGTCTACATTCTATTTTGTTTATTTCATTTATGTTCTAGTTATTTTTTAGTGAATCTCTAATTATGTACTTACCTGATTATTAATAAAAGTTTAAGGGGATCTGAATTTGGAGGTCATGATGACAATCATAGGAGAAAATATAAGGAAAAGTAAAAGGGGAAAGAGAAGTAGTTGTAGACATTAATGAAAAAAAAAAAAGGTGAACAATAATCACACATCACATGTTTTATTTTATTCATGAGGATTGAATCATTATAGATGGAGAACCCTCGAATCTACAATGGATTCAGTTATATGCTACAACTAGAGTTAATTTTTATCTTGTTAAATGAAGTTCTTCATTTTCTCTTTTTTTGAAATCAAGGTAAAAATAATATATGTAATTTATGGCAACGTAACTTATGGTTCTTTTTAATGGAAATGAAGTGGGAGGACTATGGGCGTGAGTCAACTTATGAAGAACTAAAATAGGCCCTAAATAAAATCTATGGAAATATTGTGGAGGACTTCCAACCAGCAACATATGGGGCAAAACATTATTAACTTTGTCTTTAAGTTTGACACTAATACTTTGGGCCCATTTTTTGACAATTTATCGAGGCATTTGCATTGTAAACTCATTGAGCTTCCAACCAGTGCATCAACATGTTATAGTCGTTACACAGGTGTCGCACTATCGACGAATAGACGATCATTTCTATTATGACGACCTTATCGATGAAAACTTATGTCGAATATCAACACAAAGTGCTTGTAAAGAGCCACAAAATTTCATCTGATGATCAACAGACATTGGTCGATCATTCGACATACATTTTTTGATATCCCAATGTACATTTGTCTATCATTCAACATACACTTGTCGATATACAAGCATATTTTTGTCGATTGTTCGACATACATTTATCTATCTTCTAACGTACCTTTTTCAATCCATCGATGTATGTTTTTTGAAACATTCACAAGGTCCCATATTTCTTCTGCACAAGTATAATTGCACTCCTACAAGGTGATATTTGGTTTGGATGTTCCCATTTTGAAGTAGTTATTGGATCTATCACTTAATTTCCTCATTTTCCATTAGAGAGCGATGATGAATGCTTGACCTGAGAGTGTAGTTGTACCCCGATGGTTGAGGAGAAGATGTATTTGTATTCTTCCACGATCTTGTCCACCTACCTCTGTTGCATGGAGAGGCCTTGTGTAGAGGCCATGGATGTGGTTGTGACCTTTTGTTCACTTTGAGAGTGAATAATGAAGAAGAAAAAATTTCTCGGTCTCGAAAATGATCGTCCTACATTGCTTAGAAGAGATCAAAGAAATGGCGGTACGCAAAGATACCTCTGGTATCCTATACAATTTTCTACCCAATGTAATAATAACATTGTGAGGTCTAGACTCATATACAACATTTTGTTTCCATAAGTATGGTTGGCCTAAAATAACATCACAAACTTCAAGGGGGGTAATATCACACAATACCTCATCCTTGAATGACTTGATGTTGTAGGGAAGATGACATTGTTAGCTGACACAAAGATCTCTTCTTTGGAGGAGCCACACAATGGTGTTGGGCTATAGGTGTGGTGTCATCGACAGGGTCAACCGCTTGACAATATCTACTAATATCAGGTTCTTTTGACTTCTGCTATCGATAATGAAATGTAGTGGAGCACCCTCCACCCACATTTGTGAGTGAAAAAGGAATTCACCTTCCTCGAGTTATTCTAGTTCACTTGGTTGGACCTTGGTGGTAGCCATAGTGGAATTGGGTTCTGCATCAATGATCTTCTTCCCCTTGTCTATATCTGATTCAAAGTCGATGCATGCCTTTGACTCTGAGGATTTCATCTCAGCCACCAGTGACTTCTTCAAGTGACATTCATCGGTTTTCTGCCAAGAGATTTTATGGAATTCACACCACTTCCCAGTGTCTTTCTTCGTCTTCTCATTACCCTTATTTGTTGGCAACTTGGACTTGTTTTCATAAGGGGGTCCATCCTTTCTCTGTCCTTTGTTTTGTGGGTTGGGGTCACCTTTTCCCTGCTTCTGCTATGAGTAATTTGCAGATCCAAACTCCTGCATCTTCGGTTTAAATTTCTGCTCAATTTAGATAGAATATCAATAAGTCACACCTGGTGATGAGATGTCCAGAAAATCCATCTTTGTTTGGATGTATCTATGCAGAAAACCACGGTACTTGAACACCAAATGTCATTCATATTCTTTGATACCCATATCGAAGCACAAGGTATGGAAAATATTTGTGAACTCTAGTACTGCCTGGTCCCTTTTCCTGTTGCAGTGTGGTCCATTTCGTATACTAGTCATCGTAGCTTCCAACATGGTAGTATTGTTCCTTAATAGCATCCTTGAAATAATCCCAAGTGGGTGGGTTCGAAAATATTGCAGATTCCTTAGTGGCCTTTTTCTCACAGAAAGTCTCCCACCAATCCTTGACATGGGGGACAACCTTAAGGATTGCAAAGGTAAAATTTTCTCTATTGAAAAAATTATGGACTACAAAATACCCTTCTAGAAGATTCAACCATTTATATACATGATCCACATCTACCTACAACATCCATGAAAATTCCTCCAAAGTAGCCACTTGATGAAGATGTGTCACCTTTTGGCAATCATCGAAGGATCTATTCAAAGTTATTCGTCATCTCATTCCTTTGTTGCGCGAGGGCTTCCACGAGAAACAGTTTAAAAGGATATCCTACTCCATCATTTCTCTTTGCTTCCTCCATGGGAGGTCTTCGTGATCGGTGGGGATGGTCTTGCAAGGGCTCAACTACTTTGAGTCCCAACTCCTTGTACCCTCACCTCATTGGGGACATGCACAGAGAAATAAATAAAGAGAAGACCACTCTGATACCACTGATATGGATTTATAAATGGAGTGAAATGAAATACAAATGTATAAAAAAGAAACACATAGATTGTTGGAAATATGGCTATAGCAGAGATGATGCAAACTGTCAAGGTTTTCATTGATGGCAATCGGTTGGTTATGGATCACGCACAAGAGAACTGGTAGAAGAAGCTAGATGATAACAGAGCAATATCCAAGCGGGGATGTTGAGATTGGGTTCCACTCGGCAGAAGAAGCTAGATGATCTCAGAGCAATATCCAAGTGGGGACGTTGAGATTGGGTTCCACTCAGCGAATTGTTCTACAAGAGGAGACCCGTTGTGTTAGTTTATCCAAGTGGGGATGTTGATATTGGGTTCCACTCAGCAAATTTCTCTACAAGAGGAGCCCCCATTATGTTAGGTTATCCAAGTGCCCATCGCGTTAGGTTTTCAGGAAAAAGGAGGGAATAAACCCATTTGAAATGATTCAAGGAAAAAGAGGGAATAAACCCATTTGAAACGTTTGAAGGAGAGCTCCAGTTGATTCAAGCGCCCCCATTGAAACAAAAATAGAGGAAATGGCGAAGATAGATGCGACCCAATTGGCATTCTAGTTCATCCTTCGCTGATAAAAACGCATGCCTTAGCCATGGCCATGACTAGCAGCAGCAGTTACCAATCGTTTTTTTTAAGAAACACACAAATGATGCCATTCAAAACATGATTGGTGTGGCCAGCATCAAATGGATATAATGCACAATCAACGGAGCTTAACATTGCTAAATCCAGAGTTTTTTGCGGGGGTCCCTCATCTGCTTTGACAAAGTCTGGAAGATTTTGCCAGTTGGGTTTCTCTAATCACTCTGGACGGTGGAAGGACTTTCAGTCTAAAATTGGACTGGTTGTTAAGACAGAAAGAACACAGCGTTGCATGATGTGGCATGCGTAGAGGAGGTATGCAAAGAGCCAGTTCAGAAAATCAGGGAGAATGCAAGCAGAAGAAAGAATGAAAAAAAGGGAAACTGCAGTTGGAGTTGAGAAAAGCAAGGAAAACCTCTGCATGTGGAAAAACAATATAATGCGCTGAGACAAAGATTGGAGGTGTTGTTGAAGTGAGAGAGAGCGAGAGAGCTCTGAAGGTGAGAAAAGGAAGAGGAGAATCTGCGTGACAAGAGAAGAAGCTAAGAATGGGCTGCAGAGGACAGTGAAGCAGAGCAGCAGATCAGAGACAGTGAAGAATGCAGAGTAGATTAGCAGAAAGGGTAAGCAAGCTATATCAGAATGAACAAGTTGATTTGAGCAATATTTATTTTGGCAAATAAGGGTGGTAGGGTGGTGCTAGGGAGACTTATGTCTCTGTCTCTACAAGTGGGAGCTTGTAGAATCTGAAGGTTGGTGCCTTCACTCAGTTGGTGCTTCCACCCAGTGGGTGCTGGGATTTTGTGGGAGTTGGGGCTCTCAGCCAGTTGGTGCTGGTAATCAGAGGTTGTAGCCTCTAGGAGTTGGTGCTCATAGAAGATGACATGTAACGCAGTTGGAGCTTGCTTAACATCCTAAGAAGACGAGGTTTTTTCCTTGATTGGGTTTCCTCTTGAAAAATCTGTGTCTCATACTTGTGAGTGAATGCTGTGTGTGATTGCTATTCTTTATGTTATCTGCTTTATGTTCATAACTCTGAATTTCATAGTAAAGACTCACTGCCACTAAAGATTCAAAGCTAAAACAAGGGAAATTGTTAATAATCTACACTAACTGATTCACCCCCCCCTCTCAGTTAGTTCATACCTGTAACAGCATT
>JASDQU010374802.1:83837-124824 GCA_032191745.1 Picea mariana | reverse complement strand
CAAGGAGACATTTTCATTTTGAATCATCTTGTACTTGAACATTTAAGTGGGGTAAAAGGAGGTTGCCCCCTCGAAGAGGCTTATTATCTGAAATTGTCTCTTTTTCAAGGCGTTGAGTACTTTTTCTGAGGTTTTTCTATGCTATATTGATATTTGGTTCTTAACACTCATTCACCTCTGTCATTAAGTCTTCCCTCTTATCTTGCTTTAACTCAATTTACTTACTGAAGTTAATGTGGCCCTCACTTCCATGTTGTTGTTGGGAAAAACACCCTACAAACTAGCAAATAGAGTTCATACTTTGCATGCAGATATGACCGAATAGAAATCACTTTCTACCTTCATCCCTAGATTTAAATCCCCTTTTCTTAGTAAATGCATGGAAAGATCAACCTACCTCGTTACTGGCGTTTGATGTCGATCCTCCATTGTGCTTGATTACTTGTTCGCAATACTCCTTCCAAAGCTGACCTGCATTCAAGATGAGCAACAACTATGCATGCATACTATTTATATACTAACGGGTTAGAAATCAAACACAAACTAATCAAACCATAAAAAGTTCATGAACTGGGATAGGAAAAGAATTCTCTTTATTACTTAAAATGAGTCAACTTACAAAAGTTGAGACCGACCACCGCTCCTTGAACCTGATCCTGGGCTCCTCTTCTTTTGTCCTTCAACTGCTTTGCTTTAAATCTCCTTTGCATTAGGAAAGGATAAAGGGTTGGGACAATGGGAATAGATAAATGGGCATATTTTCTTTGCTATATTTTTCCTCTTCCAAATGGTACCCCTACCCCTTCTTTTATAGGCTAGAAGGAGTTAGGTATTTGGATGAACCCTCAGCCATGCATGGCCGGGAGTTTCAGTTAACTCACCCATAGATTTTTTTTTCATCCGCAAATTTCCTGTTTTCATGCTTTTGTTGGTCCACGTGGGTTGTTTTGGGTCAGACAGTGTGTACACGCATGTAGTAATGAGTTAGGGCACGTGGGCCTTTATTCAAGAGGATTTTCAAAGAGCTGTTCAGAAGTGTTTTGTCAAAGAAGGGATATGAGTTGGCCTGATGCCAGGTAAGAATGTGTGGTGAAATTTAGGGTTATAATAGATGCCCCCTAATGTGTGAGGTCAGAAGAGCATCTGATGGCCGAAATACATTACCAATATTTATTGATGTGCCGAACGATTGAGCCCAAGGATCAGGAATTGGGAGGTGACGTCTGCAAAATAACAAATGTCTCACCGAGGCGGGCATACCCATGCTCGGGATAAAAATAGAACCATGGCTACCAATCAAATATACTGTAGATCCATGTCAAATAATTATAAAGAGTAGCCGCGAACAATACACAGTGGAGCTACATCTTAAAATCAGAAATATATACATATAGAGTATTTATCCTCTAGAAGTTGATTCGGCCTAATGGCTGGAGATGAGATCTTCAGAGCTCGAGCAACAACTTCAAAATCTTACAAAACTCGGGTAGGAGTGTAATATGGGTGTAGGAATGAACTACCCAGAGGTCTTCGATGGCTCGTCGATCATGGACTTGATAATCTTGATGATCGGACTGAAGGCTTCAGTGATTTCAAACAAGGACTTGATTGGATGTTCAGGATGGCCGGGTATGCAGACAAGAGACATATTACAGAGGGGTCGACTTAGGCTTATTGACAAACTTCCCTTGGATGATAACATGACAAGTGATGAGACTCAGGTAGCATGTATGTTAATCATAAGTCTATGAAGCATGAGGCAACACAAACTCTCCATATGTTTGGAAGAATAACCAAACGGTGTAGGACACAACTCTATATAGTGAGAAAAGATTCCTAAGGTCGTACTACATCCCATAGTCTGATGAACAAATGGACAGATGTGCTTTATCCAAGGGAGACTCATTATGTTGCCAATAAAGAAAATACTTTTCCCTTCCTCTTCTTGGGGTATATTTGATTTTTTCGTTCTTTTGTGTCTTATGGATCACGTGTGCAAAAATGTATTTACGTGCTTATGTCAATGTTCTTTCATATGTGTGCAAGATGCCAATCTAAAATTTGATTAGCTAGAGTATCTATAATTTGGTTTAATCTCCTAGGAACATGAAAATATGTAATATAACCAAAGTTTTGTTCTAAGAGACGTACCCTAAGGAATTGTCGATGTAAGGCTGGATCATGAACCCGGTATACTCTATTTAGTTGCGACACAACCAGTTGAGCGTCAATATAGGCCCAAATATGAGAAATACCCAATGACAAGGCATCACGAAGCAAATCAATAACTGCACTATACTCGGCGACATTATTTGTGGTGTCACCTAAGCATATACCTCCAGAAGATAACAACTGGCCCTGAGGTGTAAAGATTACCCAAGATGCGAAGGAAAGCCTCTGAGTGTGCCGACTAGCACCGTCTGCATACCCAACAAACACCTCAGAATCACTTGACATTTTCCATATTGATGAAAGATAACATCAATGACATGTCCATAACACTTAAAATAAACTAAAAAGTAATAGTACAAAGACTATACATATGTTACAAAAAGTTACCCACAGTGACCTCCCTATGAGTAATACTTCTTGAGGTAGAGCCCATTTCTAGGCTCTGCCAAAGCATTCCCTTCAAAATCAACCAGATGATAAGTGCCCTTTTTTAATACCTCTTTTATGATGAAGGGTTCGAACCACATGGGTTTGAATTTTCCTGCCCCCAGGGGGTCCTTATCTTGGTCATAGACTAGAACAAGGTCGCCTTTAGAAAAAATTTGAGGATGAACAGACCTATCATACTGACACTTGACCTTATGTTTGTGAGCCTCATTGTCTAGGTCCACATCACAACGCTGCTCATTGAGCTGCTTAAGGTGTACTAATCGTTCTTCAAGTGGAGAAGTGTCTGGCAATAATTGTACTGCCAATTTTAGAGATGGGATCTGACATTCGATGGGAAAGACTGACTCTAGCTCGTAAACGAGTTGAAAAGGTGAGAAACGGTTGCAGTCTTAAGAGATGTTCGGTAAGCCCATAATGCCGAGTATAACATCAAATGTCAATTTGACTTGGCTGAGTTGATAGTTCGCTGTAGAATAGTCTTAAGAGTTTTGTTTACAGCTTCCACCTGCCCATTGGCTTGGGGGTAGTAGGGTGATGAATGCTCTTGTTGTAACCCAAGCTTTGATGTTAATTCGGTCATCATTTGGTTCTAAAAGTGACTGCCATGGTCAGTAAAAATCTCTCTTGGGACGCTGAACCTTGCTATGATCTGGTTGAATAAAAAGAGAGATGCAGTCTCTCCATAATCTTTAAACGTTGGCATAGCTTCAACCCACTTAGTGAAGTAGTCTACAGCTACGATGATATAGCGGTGCCCCCTTGCTGACGGGGGGTTGCAAGTAGTGTAATCAATTCCCCACTTAGTGAAGGGACCAACTGTGATGACAGGAAACATAGGAGAGGGATGTTCCCTCATCTTCCGAGAGAAGACTTGGCACGGATGGCACTTCTTGACCGATTCTATACAATCTTTGATAAGTGTCGGCTAGAAGTAACCTGCTCGTAGAATCTTTTGGGTTGTTGCCAACCCAGACAAATGAACACCACAAGCTCTGGTATGGAAATCGTTGAGCACGATGACTACCTCTTCATGTGTGAGACATCGACATAAGATGCAGTCTACACCTCTCCAATACAACGTATCATTGAGTATGAGATCATTCTTAGCCTGATGGCGTATACGCCGATGCTCATCATGAGAAGCAGAAGTGGGGCACTTCAAAGTCTAGAGATAGATAAGTATATCTCTGTACCAGGGATCTAAAGATGTGATCAAAAACATATCTCCCTAGATAGGCTATTCTTCAAGCACAACATCACCTGACTCAACCGAAAGTTCTGAAATAAACTCTGCAAAGACCAATGACTTTTTGGACTTTGCTAAAACAAATTTTAAGTCAAATTCCTGGAGGATGACTATCCATCTACTGATTTTTTCTCCTATAACCTATTGTGTCAACATGTACTGGAATGGATTCACGACAACAATGACGATGGTCTTGCGAGACAGAACATAATGAAAGAACCGTTGAACAGCATGAACTGCTGCCAACGCACATTTTTCGATATGAGAATAATTGAGTTCTGGCCCTACGAGACCTTGGCTCAGGTAATAGATCACGTATTCTAAGAACAAATCATCTTCTTGAACTAAAACCATGCCAATGGTTGACTCTGCAGCAACCAGATATAATAAGAAATCTTTATTATAGTTAGGTGGTCGTAGCAGAGGTGCAGTTGTGAGGGCATGTTTTAATGTGTCGAAAGAGCATTGAGCAGCTTTGTCCTAGAAAAAGGGAATGTCTTTCTTCAGTAAATGCATAAATCCCTTGGTGATTTCAGCATAGTTGGCGATGAAGCATCGTAAAAAGTTCGCCTTTCCTTGTAGACTCTGAAGTTGAAGGATTGTGCGTGGGGGGGGGCAACTGGATTATTGCCTCCACCTTGAGAGGATTGACCATAATCCCTATTGTTGATACGATGAAACCTAACAAATGTCCTGACGTTACACAGAAGCTGCACTTGTTTGGATTCAAGCGAAGCCTAAAGTAGCGACAACGTTCGAAGATTAGTCTAAGGTGTGTGGGATGATCCGTTCTCTTGCGAGATCGGGATGTTAAATCATCTAGGTAGGCCTTGAATATATGCTTGAGGTCATGAAAAGCAAAAGACATGGCCCACTGGAATGTGGCTCCAACATTTTTAAGGCCAAAAGGCATCTTACGATATGTGAATGTACCCCACGGACAAATCAATGTCGTTTTGTGTTGGTCTTCGGGTTTGATTTGGATTTGATTGTATTCCGAAAAACTGTCCATGAAAGAAAAGGCTTTGCAACCAGCACATTCATCAATGATATGGTCAATGAATGGTGTTGGAAAATTATCTTTGGGACATGCCTTGTTCAAATCATGGAAATCGGTACATACACGAATTGTGCTTTGTTTTTTATTGACAGGCATAGGATTTGACACCCATTGAGTCAAATGGATAGGATAGATAAAACCTGCCTTTAGCAATTTCTCAACCTCAAGCTTGATGGCTGCTGCTTTCTTGGGATTAACTAGACGAAGCTTCTATCGAATAGGCTTTGCATCAGGATACGTTGTGATTTCATGTTCAACTATTTTTGGATCGATACCTATCATTTCCTCATAAGACCAGGCAAAAACATCGCAGAATTATTTGAAAAGATCCATGTAGATTTGAATCTCTTCAGTAGAGCAATCCGCTCTGACGAAGACGTTCTCCACGATGCCATGGTTTCAGGAGATGTTGATGGGTATAGTTTCAGTGATAGTTTCCATATTTCTCTCAGCATAAATTTCATGTGTAGCTAAGAGATTAATAGGACACGGCTGATCTCTCGTCATGCTCATGGTGAATTCTCCTGCTTCGATTCGGCTTAACTCTGGGAGAAAATATGATCTGTGATGAATATCTTCCCAAGGTTTGTCCGGACTAGTCATTGCTTTGATTACTGCTTCATCAGAAGGAAATACTAAATCTAACGAATCGACGTTAGTGAGAGAACCCTGAGCCCAAATAGGCTCTGGAAGCAGATATAACTCTTGTGCAGGAGTCGAATCGGTGTTAGCTGAAGCTTGCTGGACTAAAGAGTACGCTACTTCAGTGGTAGACAAGGGCATGGACATGCCTGGGTGCCCTGTCTCATCCATCGTGGCCGATGGGGAAGGAATAATCCATGGATCCTCGAAGTCGTGCGAAATGACAAAACTTGAAAAATATCAACCTTATGGTGGTTAGATATAAATTTGATATCACTGTGAGGAGGTGGGTAATCAAAGATACCCATCAAAGATGGGCACAAACCAACTCCTACATTGACGACACCTGGTTGAGGATTATCAATCAACGGGACTGTGGATGCCCCCAAAGTTGGGTCAGGTGTGGAGAAAGACAACTGATCGATGGTCACTATCTGGCCCTCATGTGGAAACAACAAGACCCAGAAAAATGTAGCAACCACATCTTGCATAGCATAATTCCAACTCCGTCCTAACAAGAGGTTATAGTTGAGGGGAGCATCGACTACCTCTACTTCGACACACATGGTTTTCCCTCCTAACTACACGGGAAAAGAAGGAACGATGCCATGTGGTCAGAACGAACGACCGTCGAAAGAAGTGAGGAGGGTAGGTGATGGAAACAAAATGGGCTGGCCAATGGCCTTCCAACATGCCAACGACATAATGCATGTCGAGGTGCCCTCATCGACCACCGTGTGAAAGATATTCCAAGTAAAATTTTTTGTGGGGTAAGCCACTACTATCGAAAACGCTACGTGGTAAGGTAGAAAAAGTTTTAAGTCGGTTGTATCTAACATGATCGTACCCAGATTACAAGTCTCAGTAGAGCCCAAAGTGGTTAACAAGGCTTTCCTTTGAGCAAGGCATCTTTGGAGGACTTCCAAAGCAGACATCGCACAAGGGGTTTGTGATAAATCTTCCACCACAGAGTAGTTCTGGGAAGCCCTTGCATTTGGGTTATGAGAATATTTTTTAAATGCACCTTTGGGAATGCATGCCATTGTTTCTCCCAACGTCTTCTCAATCTGTAGAGGAAGAGATGGGAGGTCAGCTTCTTTACCCTTCTCAGAAGCACTTGGTTTACTATAATCATGCGCTCTAGTCGATATGAAAGCATCACCCCTAACTATATATATGTTCGTGGATGAGAGATTGTTTGCAGGTGGGCAGGTTTCTTGGTTGCCCCCTTCCTTGATTGCAGAGGCTTGAGTTACATTTTTCCCATGTTCAAAGGGATTAGTCAACACTGCTTGCTGTTGCTGTGTGACAAAATTTTGGGCCTCTGTAAGTCGAGGACATAGATGGGTTGGGTGGTCTTCCATGCACAAGTTGCAAGGATACCTCACCTTCCATTTTTTAGTGTTTTCCCCGCCAGCATTATCATTGGGTTTTTTATCCCCCTTACCCTTCTTTCATTGTTTTTTCTTCTCTTCAGGCTGTTGGGTGGCCTTCGGGTTAGTCGACTGCACTATGTGTACTTCCGACATTTGGGTAGGGGGAGCAGCCAAAGCAGTAGTTTGGCTAGCCACTGTGTGTTGTATGGATAATTGTTGCAAATGCTTTTTCAATTGCTCAGCGGGCTTGGTTTGTGCTGAACCGACAATACCATTGGCATGAGGTCCAACTCTCTATCTAGTTTTATCCAGTATTGAAAATGGCGCATCTAGCAAGATGTTGTATAATAAACTAGACTAAGAATAGATGAGCTCAAACTGCTGAGACCTCATGATGGCATCTTCTTCAGAGAAAACTCTGGATGTCGCGACGTCTTTGGATAAATGCAGGACCAAATACTTAAGGAACCACTCAAGCAAGAATGATGGTGGGACTGGTACTTTGATTAAACTCTTCCGGCATCTCCATTCTCATATGTGATCAGAGATATGGTCTGTTGTTGTCTGTTCGAAATTAGTGAGCAGCTCTATGCCAGCATCGTATCTCATAGGTAATTGGAATTGTTTAAGGAAATCCATCGCCAGTTCACCAAAAGAAGAGTATCTTGAGCAATCGAGCTCAATGTACCATTTTGCGACACTCCCAATGAGAGTACGTTGAAACAATCACAACTATACGAAATCATCTTTCAATGAGTAGATGAGCACCAAATATGAAAGGTAGTCACATGATCTCCTGGATCTTCATTAGGCTTGGCTTCAAATTTTGTAATGTCCAAAGGAAACTTCGTCGGCATAGGAGGCCAATGCGGATCGTGACAAATAGGGTCATTCAACAACCTTATCAAATCTAGCAAGTGTAAAGTTGCCAGGAACGGTAGTTTCGGTTGCTACTGATAACCAGGAAAAAAGGGTCCTGGAGTTTTACTGGCACCAGGTTGCCAAGAAAAGTTTGGCTACTGTCTCAGGTTCTGGTAGAAGCCATGGCCCTGGCCAGCGTAAGGATTTTGCATAAGTGGAGACATCATCGGCTGATTTCCAAAATAGGACATAGATTGTTGGGTATGCATTGTATTCGAAGGACTTTGGGAAGGATTATCCCATGTCGGTCCCGTGGGGATAGGCATAGTAGTTTGTCTGGGGTTCCATTGATTGTGGAAATAATTACCCCAGATCGACATTCCGGAGGAGGGAACGGATCCTTGCCCTAAATTCCAAGGTCCTGCTAGGTTTGTCCCCTGTGCAGGAATAGTACCCTACACAGGAGTAGATTGTCCAAAAATGGGGTTTCCCCCAGTCGAGAAAGCGGCTAACGAGAAAGTGTTGTTATCAAACATTATGTTCCAAGAAAATGGTGTCAAACCTACCGGCATACTATGCGAAGGTGGTCCTTGACTCCTCGCTCCAAATAAACTATTGTGTGTAGGTTGTTCGGCGGATTACTGATGTGAGCCACCGAGTGAAGGGGATGAAGGAGGGATATGACCTCCTCCGTAAGGAAAATCATTAAAAGGGATAGGAGTTCCCCCCATGTGACCTTGCAGAGGAGCGCTAGAGCTCCCTGCCCCCAGACCCAAAGTCTGTAAAGTGGAGTAGGAAAGTACAGGACTTGTACCTGAACTAGGCATACCATATGAGAACAGAGGGATTGTCGCACTTGGTGTGAAAGGGGTTGTAGCCGCCACCAAAGACGAGTTTGGACCACTGTGCTAAGTAGTGGCGGTCAAGGCCATGGTGGCTCGGACTGAAAATGGTAGGTTAGGAGATGACAGCTCTTCTGTGGTGACAACTGTGGTGGGAATTGAAGAATTCCTAGAAGGAGTAACAACATTTGTTTCCATTGCTGTGTGCGACACTATCTGGCGCTCTTGAAATTGAATTGGTACAATAAAAGGTGCCAAGAAATCAGTGGTTGGGGTTTCAACCTGGCCAAGAGAGGTTGCTTCAAGGTCCAAAATGGTCGATTCCTTCAGGGGTTGTTCGGGAAAAAAGGTTTGTAACCCGATCGCTTCAAAAGACCCTTGTTGGTCTAGCTTCTACCTTAATGGTGGCGGGGGTGGCTCCAGTGTAACCAACAGTAGGCCAAGAAGCCTTCGTGACCAGCAGAGCTCGGGATCCTCCACTATGTGAGAATATCCAAGACACTCTAAGGTAGTCTAAACACTCAAAAGTAACACACACTAAGAAAAAAGTCCCTAGAAGATAAGACAAGTAAACACTAAATTAATTTGAAGAACAGTTACAACAACCAACACTAGAGCAACTTATCGGTGCAAGTGCAACTCGAACACGTAAGCACCCTCCAAGTATATTCTGCAAAGTGTGGCCCGATGTCTGTCCTAGGTACCGTAGTATACCCCCGCAGTCACCTGTGTATGTCCCTAACAAATATTGGCAACTAGGTTGTCAGCACGCGAACAGTCACCAGGCAGGTACAATCGAAAGTCGGGTAGACCACAATGAGCACGGTATCGAGCCTGAAACCTGTCAAGGGTATTGAGAGAAAATGGTCCAGAAGACAACTGAGGACCTCGAATGGATTTGAGACCCATGAAGCCCCATGGCAAATGCAAACGACAGAATCCCAAAACAAGCCCTCTATATGTGTTCTCCACTATGATTGGTCCGGCTTTGGAGGGGTTATCTCCACTACCTTTCCACACGTGACCTCGTTTTTATCCACTATGTTAGAGTGGGGTCCTAGATAACTTCCACGAAAATAGACTTAGACACTCCCTATATCAGACTCTAATGTTTGATTTTAAATGGCCTTGAAGAGTTTCCTTTCCAACCTAATCCAAGGCCCTAGTCCTGAACTAGTTTGTGAACCCTACAAACATAAAAGTATAGTAGATTTTAAATTTAGCATTACTTTTATGGATTTGTCTTACGTCAAGGGGTATGAGGGTGAAACTAATGATGTGTAAAATATGAAAGCAAAAAATGAATAAAAAAGTTGGAAACAAAACTTTTACTGAATGCAAAATTTTGACAACTTTTCAAAAGAAAGATTTTTTTAACTTTTCTAAGATTTTGGATAGAAAACTCAAAGGAATTTCACTCGACTACGATCTACTTATAATCTAAGTGAACTACAAAAACTTATGAAATAAAATACTTATCCCTAGCTAATGATGCAGAAACACACTCTTCAACCAAAGAAGAAAATGAAAAGAGATTTTTTTTTTTATTTAAATGCTAGTAAAGCAAGAAAGGGAAAATACCAACAAGCAAAAGACCAAGAAAAACAATTCTGGCCTAAATCGCAAATCGCAAAGAATCAGATTTAAAAATTATACAATAGCAATTGTAAAAACAATGACTCTCACACTTGTCTAAAAACCATAAAAAAATTTTATTTTTCTAACAACGTTTTAAATGAGGAAAAGCAGACTAAGGGTAAAATTAATCCTAAGCTATTGACTGTTCAAACAGAGATTCAAACACCTGAGAGGAATAATTCTTATCAAGGGAAAGGATGACTGCCTTACCCTTAACAAAAAGTATCCTGTACAAGCACGCGACTGTTACTCAAACAACATGCGTGCGAACATGCACTGAACAGAGACAGAGGGCATGTACACGCGGGCTGACCTTGTATATGCCGCATGTATATCTAAACTCTAAGAAAAAATGAAAACAGATAGACAAAACCAGGAAGAGACCACTGATATTGATAACCAGGATCCCTTGAAGGCTTGGATACTCTTTCTAATAGAAAAACAAATGATGCAAGGAAAAAATAATAAGGCAAAAACAATCTGAGATAGGACTGTTAGCAAACAAGACTCAGAAAGAATTCCAGAAAACCCCTTGAGAATGTGTGATTCTGACAGGGAAGAGGAGGATTGACTCTGAGGTTCTCTGAACTCCTACACGCTACTACTACCTCTACAATTAGCGTTCACATGTGGGTTGTAAGAGGATAGGGCACGGGTACATGCGTGCAAGCCTTGTGCGGGCCGCATGTAACTCTGTGAGTCCCGAAAAACACAGTCAAGCAAAATTCAGGGAAAGCTGGTATGGAAAACCAGACTCCCTACTAGCTCAAACTTTATAGAAATGAAAAGAAAAGATAGGCAAGAAAAACTAGTCTTTAAACTACCCAAAAACTAAATAAAATTCCAGGAACCCTAAAGAGTTGTCCCCAGTACAATCGCCAATTCTATTGTTGGGAAAAACACCCTACGGACTAGCAAATAGAGTTCAGACTTTGCATGCAGATATGACCGAATAGAAATTACTTTCTACCTTCATCCCTAGATTAAAATCCCCTTTGCATGGAAAGATCAACCTACCTCATTACCAATGTTTGATGTCGATCCTCCATTGTGCTTGATTACCTGTTTGCAATACTCCTTCCAAAGCTGACCTACATTCAAGATGAGAAACAACTATGCATGCATGCTACTTATATACTAACGGGTTAGAAATCAAACATAAACTAATCAAACCATAAAAAGTTCATGAACTGGGATGGGAAAAGCATTCTCTTTATTACTTAAAATGAGTCAACTTACAAAAGTTGAGACCGGCCACTACTCCTTGAACCTAATCGCGGGCTCCTCTTCTTCTGTCCTTCAACTGCTTTGCTTTAAATCTCTTTTGGCATTAGGAAAGGCTAAAGGGTTGGGACAATGGGAATATGTAAATGGGCAGAGTTTCTTTCCTATATTTTTCCTCTTCCAAATGGTACCCCTACCCCTTCTTTTATAGGTTAGAAGGAGCTAGGTATTTGGATGAACCCTCGGCCATGCATGGCCAGAAGTTTTAGTTAACTCGCCCATAGCTTTTTGTTCCATCGACAACTTTCATTTTTTCATGCTTTTGTCAGTCCACGCGGGTTGTTTTGGGTCAGCCAGCGCGTACACGCGTTCAGTAATGAGTTAGGGCATGTGGGCCTTTATTCAAGAGGATTTTCAAAGAGTTGTTCAGTAGTTTTTTGGAAAAGAAGGGATATGAGTTGGCCTAATTCCAGGTAAGCATATGTGGTGCAATTTAGGGTTATAACACCTATGCATTTCTTGTCCAGTTCTGTGTTGAACATCATTCATNATATGCTTACCTGGAATTAGGCCAGGTAAGCATATGTGGTGCAATTTAGGGTTATAACACCTATGCATTTCTTGTCCAGTTCTGTGTTGAACATCATTCATTATTTTGAGTTTTGTCCATTGACCTCCATCCATATAAAACCAACATCCACCTAAAATTTGATAGGTACTGGGCTTACCTTCTCTACAATCAGAGGGTGACTTCAAGTGATAACATTTCTGGCACCGTTGCTGGGGAACGAATTGAAGACCTTTCCCTGGGATAGAATGACAAGGAGATTTTGATTTTAAAGGCGCATCAAATATCAAAACCATTGAATATTTTTCTTGCACCTGACAACTCCACTATTTCAGTGTGGCCACCATATGGCTACACCTGAAGCCCCCTAAGAGAACACAATGATCAGATCTATTCTTTGATGGTGAACAAAGACCAAACACACTCAGACTGCATATCATTCACCTGGAGACTCCATGGTTAAAGGATCGATTGGCGACTCCACTGGTTTGAAATGGACAAAATTATGGCTCGAAGGTTTGCTCCTTTTAAATTCTTTGGTTCCTAGTTTTCCCAACGTTGTTCCTACGGTCGATGAGTGGGTTGATTTTTGGACCATATTTAAAGAACATAAAGATGACAACCCTGCCCAACATCTTCATGAGTTTCATGAATTCGTGCACTAGTGGGAGATACATCATAAGGATGTATTATTAAATATGTTCATGTTCTCATTGTCAGGATATGCTCATCAATGGTATCACTCCTTACCCCCTGCTAACATCTCCTCCCTGGGATAATTTCATATAGATTTCAATAGGCACTATCAAAATTTTTATTCTTCTAAGTTAATTTGTCATAATTGTTGTGAAGAATATAAAGACTGTGTTCAAGGTATGATTGTTTCAAATGAAATATGTGAGGATGAAGGTTGCGAGGAGGAAAACGATTCCCTAGATGAGTTGGTGTGGCTGGTGAGGTCACTTTCTAGAAGGATAGCTAAATTGAAGGCAGATCGTGTTTGCTGCTATTTTGAAGAAATCGGAGAGGATTTTCCAGTCCTAGGAGCAGATGTTCTTGGCATCCCTTCTCATGATGGTGAGGATGAGGATTTCATAGCCATACAAGTATCATATTCTTCCCCTGATGCACCTATTGTCTCATATTTAAATGAAGATATAGTTGTGTATTCAGATGAAGAGTAGTTGATCCCTGCATCATATTTTGATGACTTGGGGAGAGGTCAGCCTATGTATGACAACTATGAATCAGATTCTGAGATGAATATGAAGTATTTCCAAGAGCATGCAACAGAGCCTTTTCCTTTATACATTAAGGAAAAACATTGTGTGGAAATCGGCCATCTAGGGCCTACAGAAGACCAAGAGAAGAGCTTTCCCATGGTTGTTGTGTATGATGATCATGACTTTGATCCTTGTGAGAGCCATGAAGAAGAGGAGGGAGATCCAAATAAGAAGTTTATATCCTTCCCTGAACCTGTAAGTGAGCAGCCATCAGCTGGGAGCACTCAGCCTACATCAGCCTCTCACTCACATGTTCTTTCCAGAAACATTCAACCATGTGTGAGAAGCTATAAGACAGAGCATGTTTTCTGTCACCAACCTAGTGGATTTTGTCACTTGTTCTATGATCATGTAAGGGAATACATGGAGTTGCATTTCCTTCATGTTTTGGAGCCGCCCAACTTCATCCTGACATCAACATTAGGAGGAAATACGAAGGATGTTATCATTATGTTGTCATAGTTGCATCATATGTTGTTGATCACTGACAGAGTAAAAGAGCTTCCAGTTAGGAAGTTACTTGAACGGCGATGGTGGAAGTTCACTTTCACCTAGCACTATGTAAAAAATCATTAGCTTAGGATTTGTACTTAAATAATCTCCATCAAGAGAATGTGTGTTTTCTTTATGTTTGTAAGCAGGGTAGTTTAATTTATCAGTATGTGGTCTTCGACATATATCAAAGCATGAGTCCACAACCCAACACTAAGGCACTCGAGATGAAAAAGGAGTTCTTAGAGCCTTGCAGGGAGGAATCTATCCCCCATGGAGCCTAATGTTAGCACATATATTTGTAAAAGGGTGGTTTCCCTTAGGAATTCACCCCTAGTTTAAAATGAGAGAAAAGGGGGCTTAAAAAACCCACAAAATACATTTTATCCTAAGTCTGTTGGTGGCCCGATGGATTGGTGCATCATGCTCAAGAGTGTGAAGATCTGAGCGATCGATCTTAGCGTGCTCATATCTACAATCTGTGTTTCATATCAGACCCCCTTCCCCCCTGCTAAAGGCAGAAGGTCGGGGGGGGGTCTGATNCCCCCCCCCCCCACACTAAACTGCTTACCGCTACACCCCCCCCTCCGAGCTAACCTCCTTACTGCTTCCCGATACCACCTTCACTCCTGCCAACACTTGTCCTCCACTCACCCAACCACATTCTTGTCACTTCCCTGCTGAATTTTCTCCCCTTCTCACCTCTCAACATGTGTCCCCACTCATGCCCCATATCACCTCCACCATTATTTTTCATTTCTTCCCTGTCACCCCCAACCTACCACTCCACCCTACTTCCATGTCCTCTCCCCTCACCACATCACCCCTCCCACACCTTTACACATCAGTTCTCGTGTATTGGTGCCCATGCTTTCCCAGTCACCACTCCACCAACTGTGTCACTGCACATGGTCACCGATCATTCATTGTGCCATGTCAGTTTGCACCAGTCGCCTCACCCACTCCCCTCATATTCCTCCATGTCTGCTTGCCATTTCTATCTACAAAGGTCCAACAAAGCTCAGGTGGCAGATATTCATGGGGTACGACCAACATGTTTTCCAGGTGCCAAGTTGACTCAAGCCTCCTCCTGATCTTGATGCAGATATTTAATGAAGGTGAGAAAGGTTGGTGAAACCTCATCTCACCACTTAAATGGAAAGTCATGTCAGACTGTTAGCAAGTCGGTTCTCCTGCAGGTTCCTACCAAAACACGTTTGCATCTGGCAGAAGATTGTGTCTGATAGAATATCACGTCTGACAGAAGACTGCGTGAGAAGTCTATCAGAGAACATGCAGACATAAAGCCTTGAATGAAAAGACTCGAGCATGCCTCTTCTGTTAGTGGAGAATTGTTCTGAGTATATAGAAATAATTTTGATATTTTTGAGACGTCGTCAACTAGTTGAGAAGAGCTCCTAATTTTGTAATGCTTGCGATGCCTGAGTTGTTCTCTGGTTATGTAATTGATTTGAGACTATCATGTTAATAGAAGTCAACTTCCTATTTCTTTTCATTTTGTCTGTAAAAGCTATTTAAAACACTCGGTCATGCATGATCCAGTTGAGGATCGTTATAGTACTCTAATGGAGGTTTGATTATAGCAGTATCATGGTCAGTTTTGCTCAGTTTCCATTTTTTATGTTCTCTCTCAAAATGGATAGCTCAGGCATGGAAGATCCGGTCGAGATGTTGCATTTGCAGGATGATGGAGCTTTGATCATTTTGTGGTTGTAACTGTGTTGTTTGGACATATTCTAGTGTCTAAACTTGAGCTCAAGAATGCTCTTGAGTTTGGGTTTTTCTTCTCAAAGAGGTTGGAAGTCTTGATGCCCATATCAGTCTTGTTCACCTCCCTCATTAATTCTTCCCTCTACTCTCTCTTTAACTCAATTTACTGATTGAAGTTAATGTTGCCCTCACTTCCCTGTGCATTTCTTGTCCAGTTCTGTGTTGAACATCATTCATTATTTTGAGTTTTGTCCATTGACCTCCATCCATATAAAACCAACATCCACCTAAACTATGATGGGTACTGGGTTTAAATTCTCTGCAATCAGAGGGCGACTTCCAGTGCTAACAGGCCTTAAGATTTCAACAAAGTTTGTCACAAAGAGATTTAAAAAATTTATTCTACCTATAAAAATATGAATAAACTTCTTGTTTCTGGGGATTGCAATTTCCTAGATGGCCTCCACTCTCTTAGGGTCTATTTTTATTCCTCCTGTTGATTTGATGTGGCCTAGTAGCTTGCCTTCTTGCATAGAAAAGAGGGAATTCCTGGGATTCAAATAAATCCCATACCTTCTACTTTTTCGGAAAATATGCTCAATGTGTTGCAAATGTTAATCATCTGATTTGGAGAAAATGGTGATGTCATCCAAATATATAACCATAAATTTATCTTTATCCCCCACAAAGGCTACATCCATGGCCCTCTGAAAGGTGGCCCCTGTGTTCATCATCCCAAAGGGAATTTTGTCATACATGAATGTTCCCCATGGGTTGGTGCATGTTTTCTTCTCTTTGTCTATCTCACTCACTATTATCATATTATAACCAGAATACCCATCCAACAAGGAAATCCAGTGAGAACATACTACCCTTTGAAGGATATGGTCCATCTTGGGTAGGGGGTAGTTGTCCTTTAGAGAACACTTGTTGAGATTTCGGAAATCAACACACAAGCGTATTTACCCACTCTTTTTCCTCACGGGCATGAAGTTGACCACCGAATATGAATATCTCAAGGGAACAATAATCCTGGCATAAAGCATTCATTTTATCTCTTTCTCGATAATGGACATCAACATTGGGTTAAATTTCCTAATCTTATATCTGAATGGCTTAGAGCCAGCCTTCAGAGGGATCTTGTGTTGGATGATGTCAGTGTCAAATGTCTTCAAATCCTCATACGACCAAGAAAAAATATCAACAAAATTTTTCATGAGGCTGACATGCCTATCCTTTTGTTCTGGAGGTAGTGCCTTGGACAATTTAACTACTTTGGAATTTTTGGTAGTCCCAATGTTGCAGTCCACCACTTCCTCTTCTTGATTTTTAATGGAATCTTCTCTAGAGACATCATAACTGTCAAATAACCTTTCCAGTGGTCCTAGACCCTTGGGGATGTGGTTTGTTTTAAGTTCCACAATGTTGTGTCCAGCCACCCTGTTCAACAGCTGAGATGTTTGTTGATTCTTTGATTCATCATCTTCACCTTCTTGATCTATTGAGATACTGGAGAATTCTTCTATGGTATACAAAAATCTTTGTAGCTCCAAATCATCAATAAATACCTTCTAGTGCTTTATGTTGTCTGGTATGGTTTTCCTATGTCTGACTTCCACCTAATACTTGATATTCGAGCCAATGGGAGGTATGAAGGTACTGGAATCCAAGGCTAAATAATTTGCCTTCTGATTTACCTCTCTGGGAATGAAAGAGATGTTAAGTGCCTGAAATAAGTTTTCAACCAGGTCCCACACCTCGTTCCTGTATTGTTTGAGCATTTGTTTCTTATCTTGATAGATGTTCTTAACTTGATTGATGTTTAACTTGGAATCACGAAAAACTGCCAAAATTTCAACAACCATGTCTTTAACATCCCTCAATCCAATTACTAGAGCCTCATACTCAGCTATATTGTTAGTAGTCTTGAATTCCATCTTATAAGAGAGTGTTATAGCATTTTGCGTAGGGGAAATGAGGACTATACCAGTCCTAGAACCTTCTTTTGATGAAGATCCATCGAAATACATATTCCACACTTTATTATGTTGATCTATCAGAGACTAATCTTTTTATTTTCTTACTATAATTTTTGGTTCATCACCATCTAGATAAAAAACATATGAGTTGATCTCTTCCTCAACAACATAAATTGGGTGATTACTTGGATTCTAATCGTCACTAATGATATAGGCCAATATGACTTCTCTGTATAGCCTCATGTGCTCTCCTCTGAAAATAGGGATGGTGGAATATGTGAGGTCCATTTTAAATGATCCCCCAACCTTCTTGTCTCATGTCCTGGACAAAATCATACCAAACTTGGGGGGAATTTCAGCCACAACGATGTCCAACACTACACTCTTCATGGGTAGTTGTGCTAAAGAAACCACTATATCTTTGATTAATCCCAAACACTTGACTTTTTTAGAGTCAAAGGAATGCAAGTCTTGATATAGCTTGGTGATCTCTAGGCTTGGCTCCTCCATAACAACTTTAGGCATGACATTGTGTGAGGCCCCTGAGTCCATGAGACAGTTATGTAGGATCTTTCCATGGATATTTAAATAGATGTAGAATGGTGGAGAGGCATCATATCCATCCTCAATATGTGGGACCACAGTAATGGTTGGGTTCTCATCCTACAAAATGATTACATTAGAAGTCACAATAGAAGTAGGTAGTTGTAGAACCTTCATAATGCATTTTTTGAAAGGCTCATTTTTCAACAATTCTGATATAGGTAAATGGATCTTGATGTTTCTCAACTCATGCTCTAGGTTGAAAGATACTTATGGCCTATTAGCTTCCTTTACTTCAGGGATAACAGGTTTGAATGGAGGAGGATGGTGAGCTTTAGTCAATGTTCCATTTCTTGGATTCAACTTGTGAGGAAATTATGTTTTACTATTATGATTGGAGGTGGTGGCTTTGAGAGTGTCTGTTTTAGGCCTTAAATCATACTTCTTTTGGGGTTTCCCTTGAATCACTCCCCTCTTCCCCTATCCCAATATCAAACTGTTTTGACAGTTGGGTTACCTCATAATCTTGTTGCGTTAAGTGACTCGTGTGAAAATTTGTTTATGTAACACCCCGAGTTTCGAACCCCATTTTTTAAATAATGTATTGTTACATTGTTGAGAGGCTAGAGTGCACAAACAATTATTAAAAGGCCAGTGTGCCCAAGAAATGTAAAGTTTTGATCATTATTAATAATAGATACATCGTTGGCTGCTAGACGGACAAGGACTAGAGTTATAGGGTAGTTTAATTACCCTTTGGTCTAAGGGAGGGTGGATCAGTTACATGGGATTCTTGGGGAAGGCCAAAAGGTTCTTGATTCCCCACGAATTACTTAAACCCACCTCTAGCATGATGGGGGGTTCGGCGGATAGCTCGTTGCTCATTTTTTCTCATTCATTCCATCCTTACCTATCACTCATTGATCCATCCTCACTCGCATCTTGTCTTGGGAAAGGGAACTGAACTGTCGAATATTAGCCACGGTATTGTTTGTTATAGTGGTCGATGGTGTGATCCAGCCATGACTTGAAGCCTGCATTTTCTTATATGAATTGGCCTGTGTCCAGTGTTGTTCACAGTTGTGAGTCTTGAGAGTTCCAAAATTGAGATTTTGGACCAATTGCACTGGAGCCCAAAATAAGGAGAAGGAATACCTCAGGGACTATGTGGCAGAGAAGGGTAGAGGTCCATTCTCTTGGGTGGTGCAAGCTGGGTAGAAGAGAGATGGGTACTTGGACTATTGTGAGTGTTGGGAAATCATGTGAGAGCTAAGTGTTGACTGGTTTGACAATCCAAGTAAAACTCTGGAAACATCCTTGTGGATTGATAGCCCTGGCTTGGGGGTGACACTATTGTTGAGATTTGGAACAGTAGCTTCTACGGTTGGGTGGAATGTCCTTGGTCTACATCCAATTGGTGTCTTCTTTTATAAATATAAGTTCTCTCTTTTATGGTATTATCTACCTATATATGAATGTATTCCACTGTGTATTTAATTATCATTTAATTGAATCTTTAAAATATGCATACTTGCTGGTTATTATTGTGCATGTCATTAAATCCTTTTATTTTATGCATCCTTATTTAAAAAGGGTGTCAGTAAGAAAACAAAGTCTCAGGGTGGGCTTGAAGGTGGCGTACCATGGTCTGTGGGTGGCTGGGTATGTTATAGTTTCATTGAAAAGTACATCAACATCATCCACAACCCCACTATATACATCCACCTCCTCAATATGATTTTTTTGGAAAGGAGGTACTACTCTTTGGTTATCAAAATTCCTCCTCTCTCTCTACATAATCTGAAGGGCATCATTCAATCTTATGAACTGGTTGGTATTTATGTTCATATCCCCTTGAAAAACTATGTTCGGTTGTTTAGATTCTCATTTCATCTTAGCTATTTCAAATGTCAAATCCTTCAAAGTTTTGGTCATTTCATCAAGTTTAGGATCAGATGTGGTTGGGTTAGAGGAGGCAATGGAATCCTCTCTCTATTTATTCTTGTCCTTTTCATATCTATTCTTTAACCTGTCTGATGCTAAGATGTTGGACTCAACCTCAATCGATGCTTCTTCCATGGATAGGAAGGTGGAGGATCTTCTTTCCCTCAACATAAGAGAGAATTTTGCATCAAAGACATTGGCATAAGTGATTTTGTCAGAGGCTTCAGTTGGATTTATCCCATCTATGATTCTACCATACATCTTATTAAATCTCTTGGTGAAGTCCAAAATAGACTCACCGTTCTCTCTCTTAAGGGCCCAAAACTTAGTGATGTAATACAGATAATCCATTCAATATCACCATTTCTTTATGAAAGCTTCATCTAACACATCAATATCTGCAATGGAGGTTGGAAGGAGGCCCCAAAACCATTTTCTTATCTCCCCATCAAGGATTTGTACAAACAACCTCATCCACACATCTGCATAGTCAATGTTAAAGTTGTCTGCAAAGTTGTAGAACGATACAAGATGTTCCTCATCTTTTCCATCCCCTTCCCCATTATACCTTGGTAAATATTTCATGTAACCTGTGGCTAGGAGTGCATGAAATCCTAGAGGAAAAAACTGGGGGTGTATATCTGGCAGCGATTATGGAATCCATTATGTTAACAACCATGGTTTGGGAAACAAGAATCTGAATATTTATTGGAGCTACAAGGGTGGATGATGAACTGTACAATGAAGTAGAGGCAGGAGTTGAAGGTGTCTGAGGCTCCTTGGAATTGTGATTCTTGGGGATAGAAAATTCAAGTTGCCTATGAAAATGGACAAAAGTAGATTCTATAGGTGCAAATTTACACTTGAGGGATGAGGTATTTCTCTGGGCTAGGGTGGATTTTCTTAGTTGTCTTTCTAGCTCATATAATACTATTTCCTTCTCAGGGTTGGGATGAGCCTTACTAGCTTTGATGTGCTTAGAATTGGATCTTTTGAGTTGTTTTATGTGAGCCAATATTTCTTTTGTGAATTTTACTGAGTGGAGTCATTAGGTGAAAGATGGCAGTCTGAAAGTTTCTGATCTTTTTTCATCATCAAAGTTCAGATATGATCATTGTCTTTCTCTCAGTGAAAGATATCTTGTTACTCCATTCCCCCGAAATGATGCTAGAATATGTTGGTCCTAAAGTATGCACCTGACTACTAAAGGGCAGAGTTAGGCCACCTCAAGTTATGAATTGTTGGTTTTTTTATTTGTGGGTCAGTTAGAGGGTTGGTTTACTAGGACATAAGCATGGTTGGGTTAGAAAAACATCAAAACATTCAATGAACAATCTGTTGCTAGACGTTTAAGTCTCAAAATATCATTTAAAGGAATTAAACATGTACCAAAAACACAATTACTCCCACAGGTTGCAATAAAAGAAAATCTTCATCGAAGCATAGTTGTTCTCACAGGTTGCATATTAATAAAGACAAGTTATACAATAGTTGAAGGAAAATAAATGTACTTTGCACAAACCAAAATAGTATTCAAGATAAGAGAACAAAACATATGAATTTGGACAAAAACACATTGTCATCAAGAGTGTATTCACTAGGTAGAGAGCTTCAATCCATGCACAGAACAGGTCCAACTAGTTGCTGTATTGATCTTCTTTTCCACAAAACTGAACCCCCAAAACATACAAAAATTGCATATTTATTAAGGTTGTAGAGGCTCTCGTCCAGTGTGAAACTGAGGCTTAGTTGTACAGATCACCTGTAAAACAACTTATTAACTTAACTAAAACACACTACTGGAGTATATTAATGTATACTTTGAGCTTGACTTAATAAAAAAGGAGTGGTTCTTATCACACATAAAAGACCACTTATTATGCCTAAATCTAAAAGAGTTCGGACTGAAACAACTAAAACTTCTACTAATGGTAAAAACAAATTGATGATATGCTGAAGCAAATTGAGTCTTTGAAATAATTAACTGGGACTAATAGAACTGGTTTCTGAGTCGAGCACTTTTGATAATCGCGCATTGCTGGAGGCCAATTGGTCGTGGCATTGTAGGGTATGTCCTTGAGGCTTCAGTTCTGGTACCTGTTGACTGTTAGCCACCTTCTCTATCTTGATCATAAGCTACCTTTTCTTCGTGTCTCGCTATGTGATGTATTGGTTGTGTTTTTCTAGCATTCTTCTCCTTCTCTTCCTCGTGTCTTGTTGATGAACTGTCTCAGGTTCAACCTTTCTTCGTTTTCTTTTGAATCCAAGCTTCTACCTGATTATGTTGTAGACTGGCTTGATTAGGGGGTCACTTGAGACTCATAAATCCACTTGATTTATCTAAGGGAACATGCCACTTAGGCGGTTCGGCGTTCGGGAGATTTTAAAGAAAGGGGGGTTAAACACCCCTCGAATGAACAAACGTTGAAGTCATTAACCAATGATTTTCATTATTAATTAACCGAGGATTAGGAGGTGTCTTTATCATTAAACACTTAGGGGATTAGGACTTCGACACTTTTGGAAACTGCATTCCTCTGGCTCAAAATATCCCAAAGGAAATTTCCCCAGAGTGATGTGGCGGCTATGACGTCACGATGGATGACGTCTCATGAAAAAAAGGGTGGTGCATGTCACCTGGAATGGAGCAGATGTTGTACCATAAATTCCTGAAATGAATGCCATGTGTCATCATTAGGACCAATCTCCAGGTGGCATGTGCCACGTGAACTTATGAAGGATCTGTGTGAAAGGAGCTTCGACACTTCAGTGCTTCAGAGCTTCAGCCTTCGACGGTTCTTGAAACAAAGTCTTCTTTGGATCAAAATCTCTCAGAGGAAATTCCCCCAAACTCACGGAGTCATTAACCAATACTTTCTCTAATTAACTCGATTTTTATCCCTAAACATTTTGGGTATTCGAGACCCTGGCTCTATGGTGTTCAATATCTTTGGAGTGCAAATCTTTCGAATATCCCAGAGTGACAATCTTCCAGATTTGATGTGGCATCGTGATGTGAATTTTTGATGTGTCATAGAAAGAAGGATGACACGTGTCACCTAAAATAGTACATATGACATGCCCAAAGGTGATTAAAAAGGGTGTCATGTGTAATGATAGACAAGTGTCATGTGTCATGATAGAAGAGTGCCACGCGTCATAATTGATTACTTCCACACGTCTTCAGCTCTTCAGGGTTCAGGAGTTCTTGAATGCAAAGTATGGATATCTCCCAGAGGCCCGGACTCACGAAGTAACGTGGTACTTCGGAGCTTCAATTCTTCAGGAGACTGAGTTTTCTATGCATTGAAACCCCCCCAATTGATAATTTCCCATAGTTGATGTGTCAACATTTCGACACTTTGATGTTCAGGGGCTCTAGTACTTCGACATTTCGGTAGTTCGAGGCTCTAGAGAACTGATTTGTATCTAATCTAAAATCTCTCATAGTGGCGATCTACCGAATCTAATGCATCCACATGACATCATTGTCGTTGACGCGTCCGCATGAAAGAGAGTGACACATTTCACCTAGAAATGAGCAGATGACGTAACCCAAATGACCTGAAATGAGTGCCACGTGTCAACGGTCAATGGATTCCATGTGTTTCCATGAATGAATGCTACGTGTAAACACAAATGAGTGATATGTGTCTCTGGCTCTTTGGTTTTCAGGGGATTTCAAATGCAAAGTATGTACAACTCTCAGAGGATCGGACTAACAAAGTGACATGGCATTTCAACACATGGTATTTCAAAGGCTTCAACACTTCGAGGCTCTGGAATTTCAGCATTTGGGAGCATTTGAGTGCTAAGTGTGAATATCTTTTAGAGGGATGATCTGGCGAAGTGATGTGGCAGTTCATGTCTCCATTTCTTCAAGGCTCCAACGATCTACGCTTGTTCTGAAGTAAAAACTTCCGGACGGCTAATCCCCCAAATTTGACGTGGTAGTTCAGGGCTCTAGTGCTTCAGGGCTCCACCAATTCAAGGCTTGTGAGACTTAAAAAAAGATGAGCTCGGACACCCAAATGCTGAAATCGTCGAGTGTAGTTTGTATAACTCTTTGGTTAAACCTCGCACTTTTATAGAAATATGAATGTACGAGAGTCATTGATCTAAGTGGCCTGTTGGATCTCCACCATTGCAAATTTAACCTGTCGGTTCTCACAATCTGAGCCCGAAATTGACTGCTCCACATTGTTGTGTTTTTTCCATGGGTGTTCCCTGTGCATACAAAAGACATAGTTGACCTACTGCAAGCTCAATCAATGGAGAAAACGATGACAAGTATTTATAACCAAATCATGACATGTAATTATCCTTCAAGAAAACAAAAACAATTTGTGCAAAGAATCAATCAACAAAGATAATGATGAAAACCAAGTCATTTATCAATGGGAAACTAACTTGACCAACCAAACAAGGAATGATATTTTATGAAGGTATATGAAAATGAGAGAGGAGGGGCAGGTTTGTAAACTTAGGTCTCAACATACAACATGGAATTTCCATAAATAAGGTTGTCCCAAAATAACATCACAAACTTAAAGGAGGGCAACATCACACAATACATCATCCTTGAAGGGCTTGATGTCGTAGGGCAAGTGACACCGTTGGTTGATGTTGAGATTGCTCCCTTGGTGGAGCCATACAATTTTGTATGGATGTGGGTGTGGTGTTTTTAGCAAATCCAACCGCTTGATGACCTCTAATGAGATGAGGTTCTTCTAGCTACCACTATCAATGATGAAATGTAGCAGAGTACCCTTCACCCCTCTAGTTCATCAGGTTCATCGGGCTATACCTTGGTGGTAGAAATTGTGGCATGGGGTTATACATAAATGATCTATCACACTTTTTCCAATTATAACTCAGAGTCGGATCCCACATTAGATTAAGAGGATTTCACCTCAGCCACCAATGACTTATTTGAGTGACATTCAACTATGTTATGACAGGGGATCTTATGGAATTCACACCACTTCCCGGTGTCTTTATTTATCTTCCCATTTTCCTTGTTTGTTTTTGGTTTAGACGGGTTATCCTGAGGTTGTCCATCCTTTCTCTTCCCTTTTTCTACGGGTTGGGGTCACCTTTTCTCTTCTTCTGCTATGAGGTGTTCACAGAACCAATCTGTCACGTCTTTTGTTTAAGCTTCTTCTCGATTTTGTTTAGGGCCTCAAAACAGCCCCGAAAGTTTAGGACCCAAAAATCTAGAAAAAAAACTACCATGATGAAAATTGTATGTGAGTCAGTTGGGAGAGGTGGGTAGCCATCGATATCCACCTGGATTAGACCTAGGGAAAAGATAAGATTCACATCTAAATAAAAATGAACCAACAATGATTAAATCCTACCATCTTCTCAGTTGGGACACCCAACATTAAGAAAAACACCTAGAGGGGTATAAAGTTTCCCAGGCAGAAGTAAATTTTCCCAACAATAAAATAGAATGCCTAGACGATAGAATACAATTTGTGACTGAGTGTAACCTCAGTCAACAATACAAAACACAGCTCATAGGGGATTGATCTAATGAAACTTGAATCTATTAACCAGAACATGAACTTCAAGAAATAAAACTCAAACCAGAACCACAATATACCTTAGAGATCATATTGCACCCACATAATACAAACAATAGAGATTTATTTTTCTCGGGAAATTCATTACAATGGGTGAGATATGCATGCCCAAAAAATCCATGCATTTTTACTCATGAAAATAATTGTAGATTTACATGGCTCATAGATGCCTTCAATAATCATGGCTAGGCTTCTTCACTCCTTCATCCATTGATCTTCAAGCAGGCTACACTCTTTGATCTCTCATCTCTACAAACTTCCCGAGTTATCCTGGTCTCCCTTTGTTTTCCTCTTCACTACAACTTTCATTCTTTTAATGTGTTTCCTTTGGAATACCAACCGTCACATGGTTCATTTCCACTTCCAATTTTTCCAAAAAAAAGACAAAATAGAACAAAAATAACAAGTACAAGTTTATTACAATTTTACAAAATGTTTTGGGTGAGGATATAATTAGGATCATTAAATGTGATATGTAGTTGATTGCCAAGAAATGTAATATGTAAATGATGTATATAGAATATAATAAATAAAATGCATCACCAACTATGGATGGACACATACATAATTTGGGGGCTTAGTTTCCATAAGAGAGGGAAGGGGTCCAAGGGGGAGAGTTTACCCATGTCTATTAAATCCAAACCATTTATTTCTAATTTATCCTTACTATGAACCTTCCATTCTCTGATTGAGCATTTCCAAAACCAATCATTTAGTTCATGTAAGAGGGTGGATGTGATAATTCACATACTATAGTTATTGAGAGCATGGGGGTTGAATACAATTAGCTTGGGAAGAATGTAAGTCAAGAAAGCAAGAAAAAGAGAGAAAAATTGTATCTGTAAAAGGAAAAAATGGAGACAACCACGTTTTTGAATGGAGAGCAATTTTTACAAGAAAACATTTAGACAAAAAGAGATTTCTAAGTGTTGAAGCTTGAAGGAAGCAATAGTGGCATGTTTGGTATATATTTGGAGCTATAATTTTATTGTAAAAGAGACTGTGGGCCTGTGAGTAGTATTCTATTACAAATTTTTCAAAATAATCAAGTGTTTTGTTGTTGTGAGAGTTCATGTGCAAGCTATAGAATTCCTAAGGTACCAATAGAGATATTTTCTTTCCAACCTATGTTGGAATCCCTAGAGGAGAGTGGGAAGGCCTGAGGGATTATGGGTAGTGAAGGGGGATCCCATCCCTGGGTTTTGTAGGTTATGGAGAAGAGAGATAATGGAATGGAATTAGCTATGGGAATTTGAATACTGAGAGGGGGACATTAGAAAACCTTAGGGAGCACCATCTCTTGGGGATTCATAGCCCCAATGTAGGGGTGACTTTTTTTGAGAACTAGAATAGTGAGTCTATGGTTGGGAGGAACGCCCATCCTCTATAGCAGGTTGAATATTTCATAAGATAAGTGTTCTTATTGTTAAATTTTGATAGAGATGTTTTGCATTTTACTATGAAATAGTTTGGTTATTCTTGCATAGTATTATGCATGCAAATCTCTAGTTACATTGTTGAATCTGTTTAGTTTCCATTGTGCACATTTAATTAATTAAATTTACATTTTTAATTAGCGTGGGCCATTGTATAAACTTGAATGAGATATTGTGTTTGTTATTTCCGCATTTATATTTGGTATCAGAAAGTTTATTTGGTCATTTTAGTAGTGGGATGAACCGACTTGGGGTTAGGTGCATTACACATACAACAACTAATATTTCATAAATTTAATGAGGGGAATTTCTAGGTTGCATGGAATACCTAAGGAAATTTTTTCAGATAGAGACACAAATTTTAGTTTAAAATTTTAGGGAGGATTATTTAAAGGATTTGGTACAAATATAAACTTTAGTACAATATACCATTGTTGATGTCCAGATGTATTAAGGTACAAACAACAACCTCACGAGGATATAAATATCACCCTACATTTTTATAGATGTGTTACTCCTATGTAAATTATTTAAATATTTATCTTGAATATCTTGGAAGGATGATATAAAAAAGGGAGAGTGCTAAATAGAAAAATCCAAATCTTTGTCACTCAAATAAAAATAAATATTTTTTATTAAAAATAATATTTATACACCAAATAATTCATGAGAAAAGGACCAAGAATCTTCGCTCATAAAAATATAATATTTGAATAAATATTATACATAAATAAATAACAATTACATAAAAGATAAAATAAATCTCACATCCATCACAGTATTCAATATTCATGATCACATTCATGGAAAGAAAGATAAAAGGCTCACATATGAGATAACTTTAAAATAGTCTTTTCATTTAAAAGAGGATAGAATATGATAGGAAAACTTTAAATATCTCATGCTCAAAACTCAGAGTTCAAAATATATTATTAAAGTTTGTCCTTAAAGTAGTTCTCTAGGATTTTTTCAGAAAATAATATAGTCTTTAATAGTGTTAAAAAAATAAAATGCATTCATCCATAGTTAGACTAGGATTGGGCTCTCGTGGACCATAAAATGAAATATCAAAAAATGGTTGAACCTAAAAGTAAGATAAAGAGAAGTGATTAGAAATTGATTATGTTTTCTTGGGACAAATAAAACACAATGAGATGACTTCTGAATAGGAAGAGAAAACAATGGAAAAGAATGTGATCAATTTTATTCATTGTGATGGTGTTATATCTCTATATTTTATTATTGATGTTCCTTTTGTATTGTCTTGGATTGTAGTTTCGTGACCGGTACCAACCTCTTCCACCTAATCTTTTTCATTTATTTTGATTAAATCTTGCTTTAACCAATTTTTGATATATTCTCTCATTGGTGGAACGATTATTTCCTATCTGACTTTGATATCAAATAATGTACCTTCTAATTGTCTTAAATCAATTGAAATTTGGTGAAGTGTGTCTTCAATAGCTTCATTTTTATTAACATAACATAGCTTCTACTTCATGTTCCATGTACTCAGTCATACTATTGAATTTTTTTGTTGATACACCTTTCAATATTTCTAGGTTTTCTTGAACTTTCTTTGTCATCATAATGATGGAATTAAGAATTAGTTTTGGATCTAGGAATTCTCTCATAGTTCCTAATAAATATAAATAAATTAATTTGAAATACAATTCCCACTTTTTTGACACTTAAAGTGTCAACATCAACTAATATTTCTTTTAAAAATTTAATTCTTTTAAGCCAACATGCTTCAATTTGTTAATTTGTGTAGGGGATCGTAAATATTCCTTTTTCCTTTTCATTTCACTTATTCCATAAACTTTCAATACAAATGCGATGAAAAGATCCTTGTAAAAACCCTCATCGTTTTCTAGGTCGGCCTAGAGGTACTCTCTTAAATTAGTAATCCTGGAACCCAAATAAATGAAGCTACTTGCTAGATCCCATGCCTCTAAGATGAGAGACATTCTTCTTTTTATATTTTCTCCTACATAATTTCTAACTACAACAAGCATACCTGATGCTCCCTTTAACTTTGAGATTGATTATGGTGTTTTTTCATAACTTTTCCTAGGTTGAATAGTGGCAATAGGAATTACAAATATAGGGGGTGGAATTAAAGAATATTCCATCTCTTTAACCCTTTATTTAAGCACAAACATTATTTGATTCCATTTCATCCACTGACATCTCTAGAGGATCATCGATAGCTTTATGAATGTTTGCAATTCTTTATGGTAAAACTACGCTCAAATCATATTATGAATATGTTTTTCCATGAACCTTTTTTCCCTTCAAAATAAATCTTTCCAAAACTAACTTCTTGGAATATTTTTCAAATAATTTATTGTGAAGAGTTAAGTATTCTTCTTCATAGAAGATGAGTTCTTTCATTGTCAGCTCTAATGCAATTTCTTTACTTTCCTAAATACTTTGCTCTTCATCTGGAAATTTGATGTCTTCAATATTCGTGTCCAGTTCCATGACTTCAATGACATCATCATCATGAGGTGATTCATAAAAAAATTATTTGGGTCAAACCCTTTTATTTTATTTTCCAACTTTAGATTATATTGGTCAAACTGGATAGCATATTCCTCAATTTTTGAAGCATTTTTTAGTGTAATTTTGCCAATTTTCCATGGTAAGGAAGTGAATTGATTTTTATTTCTCTCATAAAAGAAACTTGCCCAAAAATTGTACTGTCTGCAAACCTATATTGCAAACATTTTATCTAGAAAATTAAATGGAAGATAAATTGGGGCTTCTTGAGAACAATAAAACTCTAATGATATTGTAATTTTCATTTGCCTCAAAACTTCCCCTTTTATCTAAAAAGGTTGTTTCATCCAATGATAGTCTCGAAGTACCATTTCCATATATAAGTTTCTTGAAATAAGAACCAAATGCACCATAGACTTCATAAAACTAGTACATTTCCTTCTTCTTCCATGAAGCAAGGTACCATGTGTGAACAAGGTCTAACTTGAAATTAACTTGTTTTTATACATGAAAACCTTCAAATACATGATAGTATGGAATGGAAAATATTAAGTATGCAAACATAAATAATTTCTTGTTCTTCCAAAAATTTGATAGCTGGAATGATATTTCAAAAGAGATAATTTTCGACTAGTCAAAAATCACTTTTTATTGGAGATAAAATTATAAAATATAAAGAGACAAATGAGGAACTGTAGTAGTTGAGACTTTCCCAAGAACCCTAGCTAAAATTCATGCCATTTCTTGATATGGTTTTCTTAATTGACTGATCTGTATAATTGATAAATCCTCTGGCATTGTCCTTGGGTCTTTCATATATTGCGGCAATAGGTCCTTACTACCATTTATATTATTTAGAAATTCTTTAGTTTCATTGACTTTGAATATCATTTTCAGCTCAGGTAGCTTCAACATCTTTTTGAAATTAGATGGACCAAGGGAAATTGGGGACTATCCCTGCAATTGAATGATTCTTTGATACTTTTCATACTTGTCTATGCACCATGAAATGAGCTCTGTAGCATCAAACACTTACGGGATACATCATGCCTTAGCAATCCCTGATATATGAATATCATTAATATTTCTTTCTTGAGGAGACAATGTAGAATAGTACTTATAATATCTTAATCAATGATATTTTGGATCTTCTCGCGTGAATGTATTAAAAGTATCTCAACAAAATCTTTCTTTCCTTCTGGACACCATGCTTAGAGAGTTGGTGAGTTATGTACAATATTTATTTTTACATATTAAACCTTGAATCTATGAATATTTTGAAAGAATGATTAAGGTGAAATTAATTTGAATTTATTAAGGATGGTATCGATAAAATATCCTTTGTTACTTGACCACTTGTTACTTTCCATAATATTTAGCATCTAATGTTACTCAGGGAATGTGACAAGAAGAATAATTATTTATCACAGGGTGGTGGAGAACATGAGAAATAAAAAGAGATTATCAAACAAGACTGAACCCCATGGACTCATGGTAGAAATTATCGAAAATGAAGAAGTACCCAAAAGAGGATAGATGGACAGAAAGGAAAAGGTTTCAAAAGACTTATGAAAATATCTCCACTTATGTGGAGGAAAGTTAAAATGGATAAGTGTTAGACTATTGAGAGGGAAATGAAGTCTGAAAAAGAAGTATTCTGAAGTGGACACATGGAGTTTTGGATATGAGATGAACAAAAAATCATTCTATTGTGAAGAAAAATATTCTAAGTATAGTGTAAAATGAGGGTGGTGGAAGATAGATGTGCATTTTGGTGATGATGGAAAATTAGAATTGCAAGACAATATTTGACCCCATGAAATATTTCAAGAAAATTCTAAGTATCTGTCATGTCCCCATCCTCTTAGGATTCATAAGGGAGAAATTATTCTAGAGTAATAGTTCTCATGGGCTAAGGTGGAAAATGACCAAGGGGACATGACTTGCCTAGGAAAAACTATATAAATTTAAATTGGGAAAAAGGGGGACATGGATCCTAGGCTAACAAAAAGTCATTTTTAAATTATAAAGTGAAGGAGCCATTAAAGTGACTTTAGTAAAATAAAATAAATAAGTGATCGGGAAAATACTCAAGTGAATATTAAAAGGGGAAAATAAGGTGTCTCCCATTCTGGAATTTTCTCATTTGGAAAATATATTTGAGATCTATTAAGAAGAGAGTCTAGATTTTTTGGAAACCCTTTGCATTTATCTCTAGTTTTAGTGTTGAAAATATACACACTAGTCAAATTTGAGGAAGGGATCACTTCATATTTCGTCATTGAAATTCATTGCTACTGAGTTTAATCTCCTTCCAGTTGAGTTTATTTAGATGGTGGTTGAATTTATTTGTATGGCAGTTGGGTTGGGAATTATAGTGGATGCCTTTACTAAAGAAGGTTGAAATCTCTATGTGGAGGATGAGTATCTTGATCCTGGGAGCATTCTTTAATAGTTGGGTGCATATTCTTGTGAAAGGTAGAAATATCTTATTGTGTGGGAGAAAATCATTTATTAGAGGATCAATATTCTTCATGGTAGACATAGTTTTAGTGTGAGAAGTGCGCCCCTTTTCTGGTTGTTAATACCATTCCAGATCTAGATAAGTTGACATGCTAGGCAGATTCTCCCTTGACCAATATCAATTTCTCCTACAACAGAACCAGATTTCATGCGAATGACTTGTTGATTGTATTGGGCACATTTGCAGTATAGAGGGTTGGATTTATCAGTGCTCTTTCCCAAATATTTCATTATTAACTTCATTGATGCATAACTCACAATTGCAAGCTTGTACTCTCTGTATTGTTTTGTACTCTTCAGTTACTTCTATCCAACTCCATAATTAGTAATCAGGTCATAAGTGACTTCTATTATTTGTTTTGTAATGTGAATATCATATTGTGAATCGTTGCTTTGACATATCAGTCCAGAACTAAAGAAATAAATGAGCAATCAAATCCATTGTGTATGTTTGTGTTGATTCTATGCTTTTCATTCTAGCACTGTGGGTTAGTGTTATATGCCCCACACATGTTTCCAAATGCTACAAAACTATTGTACAAAATAAATCATCAGTTATACCTATAAAATATCTACAATATCAAACTATTTGTTCAAATACCTACACAACAAACGAAGAAAATTCCAAAACTTATGAGTGGGAATTCTATAGTGGTATCAAAGCATGGTCCTTTGCATTTGTGTGGCTTGAGGGGTGGTTTTATTCATATTAACGAGACCATAAGATGAGGAAAAAATCGCCTATAGGATACATAGGGATAGAGATTCAAAAACTCACTTGGAACGGGAAGAAGAAGTGGTGTTGGGTGAAGAGGAAGGAGCACATTCATGGTCAGAAAAAGGGAAAGGGAACATGGGGGAAGAAGGAGACCCATGAATTGGAAGCCTTTTCTAGATGATGAATGATTTGGACAAGGGACAAAAGTTGATGATGGGCCTTTTGAGACAGCTATAATTTAACACCATAGATGTGCCACCTAAAAAAAATTAGAACGGTGAAAAGGGCTCTAACAATGGAAAAGGAAGTCATTCTTGTACTACCATGCAGAGCCACCCTCACTTGTACACCAAGAAAACCAAACCCACCATGCTATAGATCTTGAGTGGTGAGGTGGAATTAGAGGGGATAGCAAAGAAGGATGACTCTTATTTGACCTATTTGGAGGAGTACATGAGGTTGGGGGATGACTTTCAGGCAGTTATGTATTTCACTAAATTTTTCCACCTTAAACAAAAGAACTAGCCTAGAGGAAATAAAAGGACACCCAACCAGGACCTTCAGAAGACACTTGGAAAAGTCACCATTACAAACTTTGACGGATCATCAAAATGTTCAACAAGGACTTGGGTGTAGAAGTTAGACACATACTTCCAGCTACATTAGATGATAGAAGTTGATGCCATTAAATTTTATACTTTACACTTATATGGTGAGGCCCATGAATGGTGGTAACATGGGTTAGTGACATTGGTTCATCCAGGAATCACTTGAAATCTCAATTTCACATAGAGTATCATTGAAAGGTTTGACATGAGAGACCCATAGATCCATTTTCGAGAGTTAGCTCATCTCAAGTAGACAGTTATCCCAAAGGAATTTATCTCTTAGTTCCATAGATTAGCAGTGATGGTGACATACATATCTGATGCATGCTTGGTGATGTTTTTCATTGAGCAAATAGAATATCCATTACATGGATGGGTGAAGGCTTATAAACCCACCACTTTGTAGGATGTGATTAGCCATACTGGGGACATGCAGGATGTTGTTCCTAAGAGTAGGTTTCCTCTTAAACCCACTTTCCCACATAAGATCAAGGAAACCAAACTTTTTCATATGGATTGGGATGGGAAGACCAAGTTAGATGAAGAAACAAGAAAGGAACTAAGGAGGAAAAAGTTGTGCTTTAGTTGTCAAGAGTTGTGGGTACCAGGGTAGAAGTGTGTCAGGAAAGACAAGACCAACAAGGCTCATTATATTGAGGTATATTAAGACAATGATAGTGATGATGAGGATGAGCAAAAGAAACAAGAACATGGACACCAGACATCAGGTGAGGAGACATCACAAGCTAGATCTAAGGGTCATGTTATGGCATCCATGTCGAGACTTCCTAGATACCACACATTCATAGTTCGAGGAGTCCTATAGGGACACAAGGTTAAAATGTTGATCGATAGTGGGGCATCCAACAAATTTATGGATGTAGCTCTAGTGGATATATGAGAGATTTCGAAGGAGGATCTTGAGGGATTCATAGTGATCATACCAGGTGGCTATTAGATGGAGTGCACTAGATGGATTCCCAACTTGAAAATAACCATGGGGAATTATACGTTGACAGATGATTTCTTTGTAGTGGATGTTTCAGACACTAATTTGGTTCTCAGAGTTCAATGGCTATACTCCATTGGGAAATACACTACTGATCAAAGGACTATGGAAATGGAATTCATGGATCTGGATGGAAAAAAGGTAGTCTTACAGGAAATGCATCAGTATCCGCCAAAGATAGTGTCATCACATAGCATGGAGGAAGTGATGCAGCATGGAGATATAGAGTGGGAAGTTGAGTGATATATTTCTGACAGTGAGCCACCAACTCACCCTCGACAACATCCAAATGATATTCAGGTATTACTTATTAAACATCGAATGGTTTTTGGTGACATTCCTCCAGGAGTACCTCCAGATAGAGGATTAGAGAATGTTATAGAATTAGAAGAAGGGGTCCAAGAAATCATAACCAACCCCTACTGACATTCCAAAACTTACAAATATGATATTGAGAAAACTATCAAATATTTTCTCAAGATGGGTCATATTCGACCTAGCTCTAGTCCATTTTCTTCTTAGGTAGTATTGGTCAAAAATAAGAAATACACCTTGAGAATTTTCATTGATTATCGATCCCTTAACATTACAACCATAAAGAATAGGTACCCAATTCTGAGGATCGATGAGTTGAGGGGAGAAAAATATTTTTCCAAAATTGATCTTTGTACAGGGTATCACTAGATCAAGATTCGAGAACAAGACATTCCAAAGACCACTTTCCAATGTCGTTATGGGAATTATGAGTGCTTGGCTATGTCATTTGGGATAACCAATGTTCCTGGTACATTCCATTCTTTCATGAACCATGTGTTCAATAAGAAGTTTTAAAAATTTTTGTTGGTATTCTTTGATGACATTCTTATTTATAGAAGGACTTGGGAGGAACATCTTAGGCATCTAGATGAAGTATTGGGGATTTTGGAGGATATCCAACTCTACGCAAAGGAGTCTAAATGTGATTTTGACATGATTGGGATCCTTTATTTGGGACATGTGATTAGAGAAAACTGGGTTCATATACACCAAGAAAATATCAAGAAATTATCGAGTGGCCAACCACCAGGAATGTGACAGAACTGAAGAGCTTCCTAGGCTTAGACACTTATTTCAAGAAATTTGTTAAGGGGTTCTCATAGATGACAACACCTCTTACAGATATCACTAAGAAAGGGTCTTTCATTTGGTCCGATGGGGAACATGTGACATTCGAGATGATGAAAAATGTGATGAGATCTTGTCCTGTGCTAGCCTTACCATATTTCACTCAGCCATTCATGCTTGAGTGTGATGCTTTCGAGATTGGGATAGGAGATGTGTCAATGCAAAACAACCATGCCATTTATTTTGAGAGATTCAAAATTAAGGAGCATGAGCAACATTATTCGATATATGACAAGGAAATGTTGGTCATTATGCATGCATTGAACAAATTCAAATAATACTTGGTGGGGAACAGGTTTAAGGTGAAGACATATCACAATAGCCTAAGGTTCCTCATGTAGCAGAGAGAATTGAGAGAGAGACATAAAAAGTGGATCAGAAAGATTCAAGCCTACAATTTTAAGATTGAGTATTTCAAGGGTAAGAACAATGTGGTAGTTTATTCCCTTTCCAAGGTACCACCCACTCTCTCCCTCATGGAGATTTCAGCCAACTCGAAATATGTTGTGTTGGTAGAATATTCCAAGAACCAGTTTGCTTCTGAGATCCTTGAAATTCAGACACAAGATGATCGATACAGAGTCATTGATGACATCATTTATTACAAAGACATGATCTAACTTGTACCACAATCTCATATTAAGGAAAAAATCATGCATGCAACACACAGTTCCCCATTGGTAGGACACCCTGGATACTTGAAAACCTATAGGAAGATCCGAGAAAGATTTACATCGAAGGGCATTAAGAAATATGTGTTGAGGTTCGTAAGAGAATGAAACATTTTCCAACAAAACAAGGTAGAGCACACTCACCCTTCTAGACTAATTCAACGACTTCCCATCCCCGGAAAAAATGGGAAATCATCTCTATGGATTTCATCACTAGGTTGCCCCGGGTGTAGGGGAAGGACTGTATCTATGTGATGGTTGACAAGATCATGACATTTGAACTCTTCTTCACCATACTCTCCAGGTATTCAATAGCACAGGTAGAAGATTTATTCTTCATAGAGGTATTCTGATTACATGGGTTACCAAAGACCATTGTCAGTGATAGTGATATCAAATTCATGGGAGGATTTTCAAAGGATCTATTCAGACTGGTAGGTATGGAGTTGACCTCGAGAACAAGTTGCCACCCTAAAAATGATTGATAGACTAAGATAGTGAATAAGTGGTTGGAATGTTATTTGAGGAATTATGTGTCAGACCATCACAAATCCTGGATAAAATGGAAACACTTAAGGGATCACTTCTACAACAACACCTATCATATGTCGATTGGGATGACACCTTCCAAGCTCTATATGGATATGATGCACCCACTTTTTTGGTTCAGATATTTGGAGACAGTCGGGTGCCTAAGCCGAAGGACTAGATACAAGAGAGTCAGAATATTCTATGGACCCTAAAGGATAATTTGCAAATAACTCATAATCATCAAAATATCTATGCATAAAGGAACAATGTGGAGCATAACTTTAAAGTAGGGAAATCGGTGTACCTATTCCTTCAACCTTATAGAAAATCATCACTCAAATTGAAGGGGGAAGACAAATTAACGCCTAGATTTTATGGTCTCTATAGGATCACGAGGTGTATAAGAGAGGTGGAATACGCTAGAGATTCCAGAGGGATGCAAAATACATAATGTCTTCCATGTTTCATGTATAAATAATTCATTGGGGAAACATATCTCCATGTCTACAGAGTTACCACCCTTGGATGAAGAAGGGAAATTGACTCTGGTTCTGGAGGAAATTTTTGGAGGTCGAGGAGTGGAAGTTGAGGAGCAGGTCCATCAAAGAGTAACTAGTTAAGTGGAAATGTCTTATTATAGAGGACACTACATGGGAAGGAGAACATGTGCTCCAACATCTTGGATTGAAGATTGTAATGTCCCCATCCACTTAGGAGTCAAAAGGGATAAATTATGCTACCCTAATAGTTCCTATGCGCTAAGGTGGAAAATGACCAAGGGGACATGACTTTCATAGGAAACACATTATAAAGTTAAATTGGGAATAAGGGGGACATGGTTCTTAGGCTAAAAAAAAATTGAAGAATTAAAGTGACTTTAATAAAATAAAATAAATAAGGGAGCAGGAAAAGACTCAAGTGATTATTAAAAGGGTAAAATGAGGAATCTCTCCTGATTCTGGAATTTTCTCATTTGGAAAATAGATTTGAGAGCTCTTGAGAAGAGAGTCTATGGTTTTTGGAAACCCTTTGCATTTGTCTCTGGTTTTGGTGTTGAAAATATACACCCTAGTCATATTTGAGGACGATATCACTTCAAATTTTTTCATTGAACTTCATCTCCACTGAGTTTAATCTCCTTGCAGTCGATTTTATTTAGTTTGTATTTAAATTTATTTGTGTGGCCGTTGGGTTGGGAATTATAGTGGATGACTTGCTTAAAGAAGGCTTAAATATCTATGTGGAGGCCCAATATCTTCATCCTGGGTGCATTCTGTAATAGCTGGACCCATATTCCTGTGAAAGGAAGCATTATCTTAATGTGCTTTGAGTTAATACTATGTGGGAGAAAACCCTTTATTAGAGGATCAATATTTTGCATGGAAGACAGAGTTTTAGTGCAGGAAGTGCGCCCCTTTTGTGGCTATTAATACCTTTCCATATCTGGATGAGTTGACATGCATGGCAGATTCTCCCTTCACCAATATCGATTTCTCCTACAACAAAACCATAGTTCATGGGGATGACTTGTTGATTGTATTAGGCGCATTTGTAGTATATAGGGCTAGACTTATCAATTTTCTTTTCGATAAATTCCATTATTAACTTCATTTCTGCATACACCCACAATTACATGCATGTAATCTTTGTATTATGTTGTACTCTTCATTTACTTCCATCCAACTCCATAATCGGTAATCAGGTCAAAGGTGACTTCTATTATTTGGTGTGTAATTTGAATATCATATTCCAAATTGTTGATTTGACATATCAGTCCAGAACTAAATAAATAAATGAGCAATCAAATCCATTGTGTATGTTTATGTTGATTCTATGTTTGTCATTCTAGCACTATGGGTTAGTGTTATATGCCACACACATGTTTCCAATTGTTTCAAACTATTGTAAAAAACAAATCATTAGTTATAGCTATAAAATATCCACAACAACAAACTCTTTGTCAAAATATCTACACAACAGACGAAGAAAATTCCAAAAATTCTGAGTGCGAATTCTACATTATTGGTGCATTTTGACTATGGAAGAATGGAATGGTGCACTTTGGGGATGGAAAAAGTTACAAAAAGACTCATGAATCTGCCAAAAATTGAAAAAAAAATAAAAGTGTAGGAACGAATATACAAGAGAGAGAGAGAGAGAGAGAGAGAGAGAGAGAGAGAGAGAGACTTTATAACTTAGCATATTTCAGGATCAATAACCATCCATAGTCATATGGGAAAATAAAGAGAATCAATTAAGTAATTGAATACATGTTGAGAATTTATGTCATGGATAATCCATCTAAGTGGGAAGATTACTTTCATTTGGTTGAGTTTTCCTACAATAATGGGTATTAATCTTCATCGAAGATGAGCAATTTTTATGTTGTGTATGGTATAAAATGAAATACTCTGATGATTTGGGACAACCCAGTAGACAAATTAATACTTGGGATCAAATTTCGCAAGAATATGGAAGAATAGATGGTCAAGATTAAGAAGAATTTGAAATCAACACAAGATAGATAGGAGAGTTATGTGGATAAGAACATGAAATATAGAGAATTTAAAGTGGGAGAGAATGTACTCCTGAAAGTGAATCCCAAAAAGAGCTAATTTAAGTTGGGTGGTTGTACAAAGTTAGCAGCCAGATTCTATGGTCCATTTGAGATATTGGACAAAATTGGGCCAGTTGCATTGTCATGCTTGTGTTTCCTACTTCCATGCATGTGCATAATGTGTTTCATTTCTCTATGTTGAAAAAGTATGGTCATGATCTGATGCAGGAGCATCTCTCCATGTAGCAGCCAGCCAGCCAGCCATGTCAGCGCGCATGCATTCTAGAATGAAAAGGAGGCACAGCCTCATTCAAATATTTGAAATGAATGTAATTAAATGAGCTAGGTTGTTGAGCCAGGAAGTCGTGCTTTATGCAGGCATTAGTTAAGATCGACCTTTATGGTAGATCGGTTGAGATCTAGATCCATGCATTGGACTAGACATCCCCATTCATTGTAATTGAATAGGGTATGTGTACCTGGAGGGAAACGCTAAGAGTCCCTCGGGTAAAAAGAGATATTCAAATCTCATTTTGAGTAAGTATGCATGTAGAGTAGAAGAGAAGAGCCAGAGAGAGAGCTCGAGGAACACCTTGTAATTACAGGCATTCGCCATTAATATAAACAGAGCAGTTTTTCCTACATTATTCTGTCATATATGTGTGTCTGTGTGTGTCCCTTGTTTATGCTATAAATGTATATGTTATATGGATGCATTCTGCAGGGGTTTGTTTGATTTCAGGTTGAAGGTGTTTAAGGCTTCACACCAGGAGGGTGTGACAGAACGTTCAGGTTTTGATAGCCGTGCACAGAGGATGCACTTCTGAACTCTAAGGAGTCAGACAGAGACGTGCTGAGGCACAAGACTAGAATCAACAACTCAGGGAAAAACCTTTGAGGTTGCTGAACACCTCAAGAGGCAAGGCTGTGTGGATGAGACATAGTTGTAGACAGAACTTAGCTGCGAGTTCTGTGAGAGCTCTGCCAGAAGGGTATCGAGCGAGTGCATAGGTTGCGCAGAAGAAACCCAGGACTGTTGAGCGTTCTGAGGAAAGAGACTCTGCCAGGAGGGCGTTGAGTAAGTGTGCAGACAGGCACAAGGGGAAAGAACTCTTGGAGTTCTGAAGCAGAAAGTAGAGTCCACTGAGGGACCTGTATTGGGTTGTTGAATACCCAGAAAGACTCAGCAAGGAGGTTGCTTGAGCAGGAAGCCAGGAAGGCATCGGCATTATCCATCTAAGGGAGGAGAAGGACCAAATCCCCCAAGGCGTCTGAGTGTTCGTGGAAGCTCAAGACAGATAGCGCTTTGCGCGTGAAGACTCTGCAAGAGTGCGGGAGCCAAAGAATCCCGTGAGGATTCAAAGGGCAGAAGCTCTGGAAGGATAGTGTTTTCATACGCACAGGCGAGACTCAAGTTGAGGAGTTTGCAGGGCAGAAAGGAAGCAAAGTTCGAAGTCTTTGGGAGCGTAGACTTCTTCCAAGTCTGGGAAGAAAGCTTAGATGCTCAGGAGGGAGCAACAGGAGCCATCAGATCAGGCGAATAAAATAGATCTGGACCGTTGGATTTCCACGTCCAAGAGGAGCTTAGAAGGAGCCCATAGAGAGAGGAGGACCGAAAGCCATCAG
>JASDQU010374802.1:66744-77892 GCA_032191745.1 Picea mariana | reverse complement strand
GAAGAGGTAGAATAATGAAATTGTTGGACATTGGGTTCAATGCTTCCTGCAAGTTTCATGACATGGGTTAACCCCCTCTTTTGTATCCCAACTTCGACGATTATGGGAGAGACTAATTCCTGCAGGTTTTGGTCTAGCGGAAATCGTAGTCCAACAAATGGTATCAGAGTGACAGGTCTAGATTTTAAAACTCACTCGACACACATCGGGGGGAGAGATTATTGGACATTGGGTTTATCACTTCCCACAAGTTTTGTGACATGGTTTAACCCCCTCTCATTGATCCTAACTATGGTGATTGTGGAAGAGACTAATGCTTGTGGGTTTTGGTCTAATGACAATCGTAGTCCAACAAAAATGACTTCTTTCTTTCATTGAGGGATCACAAATATATGTTTTTAGATTCATTCAATAATTCTCTCACATGTTTGGGGTTTTATATACAATAGGGACACTAAAAAATATGTATTGTTAATTGTCTTAATAATTATGTGGAAAAATCTCTACAATGGCATGCATTTTCTCTAGTGTAAGAAACAAAATATTTGGAATCATATTTAAATATATAAAAAATTCTCTTACAATTGAGATTACGATCTTTGAATATGTTCTTTGATAATGTTAAGGTGATATTTTTCATGCATCTTTGTGAATGTTAAGTTGATATTTTGGATTTATGAATTTCTCTACTAAGCATAAAATTGATTGGAAATGTAATATTTTATTTAACACGTTTTTCTTATAAAGGGTGTAGTAAATTTATTATTGTCAATTGAAATGTAATTTTTTTAAAATATTTTCATAATGAAAGGGATGCATGAATATATACCCTTCTATCTAAAATTAAGACCAACCTTTCAAATTTGATCATTGATCGTAACCACCCATTTCAATAGAAAACATGTGATTTTTGAGATTATACTCACCCATTTGGAGTTTCACATTTCACATCCACCACCAAATTTCATGATACCACCATTGGAAATAATAATTTAAATATTAGATATAGGATGAGCATAACAATGTGTTTCCTTGACCACTCTCCTAAGAATAAAATTGTGTGTGTTTCCACAATCAATCAATACAATTGCTTTGCAATTATTGATATAACCAATCAACTTCAATGTTTTGGGTGTCAATAAGATGAATAAGGCATGGAAATAAATTTTGGGTTCCTCAAAAGGATCTTACAAAGTGATTTTCTAGTCCACAAGAGTGATGACATCATCCAAAATGGTGTTAGGAGTGCCTTCAAAGGATATGTATTTTGAGTTTTCTTGTGGGGATACATCCATTTGGAATAATTTGTTCTCTTTACATTTGTTCCCTTTTGAAATATCACTCACCAAAACTATAGAAAAGGTGGAGTTGTTGGTGTTACTGAGAGAACCTCCGCGCGCTCATGTCTTTGGTGCCTTTTTACCTTTCTGAGAAATATACACAATGGGCGCTAGGTTTTTTGGCTAAGCCTCTTCCTTTCCCATGACCATCGTCGGTGACCATATGCCTAACCAATAGTCGTTTCACAAATTTTCATTTCGGGTGATCGACTGCAAGTCACCTCGATTTTCCCAACTCACGAAACTCCGAGGTGGAGCCTAGAACCACTAGCGCCTTCCCTTATCTTCTGCTGATGTGACCATTGGTTGTGACCAAAACCCTATTCAAAAAGGAATTTCGCGATTTCGGTGATCTCCGTTATAAATCCTAGCAACGTGATAGCTCCTCCACTAACCTTCATCAATGTGACCACCAACTATGACCAGGGGCCAAGCAAGAAGGGTTCTTCATGATTTCACATATCGCGAACTCTTGCTATGATTATCCTCGAAACTCCCAACTCGCGAAACTCTGAAATGCTTCATATCAGATCAATGGTCGAGATCTCTCCCTCTGATTGATGACTGTGATCGTTTCGCGACTTCGCATATCGCGAGTTCCTACAACTCTCACCTTTGACTTCTCCATCTCATGAGTCAGCGAAATGTTGATCTCTCTCCATGTGTCCTCTAGATCCAAAAACCCAGATCATTTCGCGACTTCACATTCCACGAAGTTGGAGGATGGCTCTCGCTCATTATTCTCTTCGCAGTTTTACTAGATCCAATGGTTTCTATTCCTTCACGCTTTGATCTGATGGCTAAGGTCTAATCTCCTTCTCTGCATGCTCCTCCTATCTAGACTCTAATCTAACGAACATTAGGTATTCGGGATTGGTGATCCAACGACCAATGTCACTCCTCCTCCTGAGCTTTGGCTTCCTCAAATCTCTAAGTGTCAAATGCCATGAACTTTGATCCTTCTGTGTGCCTTGATGTATGGGATCATGTATACACATATTAGAATGTTATCTCTCCTGAGATTTGGCAAAATTTACCCTCGGCCCTGGCGTAAACTTGCGCTCTGCATGCAACACTGCACTATCTACGTGCAACTTTGCACTATATCTTCTGAGCTTCTCAAACTTTCTCATCTGCGTCTTCCCAAAAGACTTTTGGTGCCCACCTGGCACATTCTGCCTTTCTCATCTTCTGGTCTCTCGAGATTTGGTTCGTTGTTGTTCTTGCCTGTAAACATGCCATGGTCATTGTTGTTCTTACTATAAATGACAAGCATACTCTGCCTATAAGCATGCCAACAATATCCCCCTTTGGAATTTATGGAAACCCTGAACGACAACCCTGAACGACTGCATTATTCTTCTTAGAACTCCAACTATAGCATCCGCACCTTTTCTCCCCCTTTGACATCAATGTCAAAGGAAACATGCTCCCCCTGAGCTGTTGCAGTATTTTTCAGAGGTATCAAATATTCAACCAACACATACTCCCCCTGAAAGGATGGAATCTCTTAGGTTGATAGTGGGGTCACGCCCAACTTCTGGCGTAGATACTCAAAATGAGCTTATGAAAGTGGTTTAGTGAAGATATCAGCAATCTGATCTTTGGATGAGATATAATGCAAAGAAACCATAGAGTTGGTTACTTGTTCCCTCAATAAGTGATACTTGATGGGTATATGCTTGGTCTTGGAGTGAAAGACAGGATTCTTTGACACACTAATTGCACTGGTATTATCACAATGAATTGGGATCGGTGTAGTATAATTTAACTCCAAGTCTGCAAGGGTCTGGATCATCCACAACACTTGGGTACAATAGGTGGCAATGGCAATGTATTCATATTCTGTAGTTGGTAAGGAAATGGAACCTTGCTTTTTTCTCAACCATGATACAAGGGAATCTCCTAAGAATAATGCACCTCCACTCATTCTTTTCCTTTCATCCACGCAGTTATCCCAGTCAACATTTGAATATATTGATATTTGAAAGTTATGATTCCTAGGATACCATAGGCCATAGCTCATTGTTCCTTTTAAATATTTGAATATTCTTTTGACAGATATCAAATGAATCTGTTTAGGTTCATACTGATACCTTCCTACCATTCCAACAACATGCATTATGTCTGGACGATATGTTGTGATGTACAACAGGTTTCCTATCATATACCTATATGAACTCTGATCAACATCAGGGGAGTCATCATCCTTTCTTAACTTGTGTCCAGTGACCATGGGAGTGCTCACAGGTGTTGAGTCTTCCATTTGAAACCTCTTCAACATTTCTCTTAGATATTTCTCTTTAGAAAGAAATGTTCCTTCAGACCTCTGAGTAATTTGCAGACCAAGAAAAAATGGCAGTTCCCCTATCATAGACATTTCAAAATCAGACTACATGGCAGAAACAAACCATTGCACCAATGAAGCATTATTGCTTCTGAAGATGATGTCATCTGCATAGACCAACACAATGAGAAAATTATTACCCTCTGTCTTGATATATAGGTTGTTGTCAATTGTTTCTCTCTTGAATCCTTTGTCTTGAAGATACTTATCCAATCTGTAATACTAGGCACGAGGAGCTTATTTCAACCCATATAATGCTTTCTTCAACTTGCAGACAAAGTCAGGGTTATCTGATAGTTGGAAACCCTCTAGTTTTTCCATATAGACTTCTTCTTTCAGATCTCCATTTAGAAATGATGACTTGACATCCATTTGATAGACTTTAAATTGTTTATGACAAGCATAGGCAAGAAACATTCTAATAGCTTCTAATCTTGCTATAGGCGCAAATGTTTCATCAAAATCCAGCCCTTATATTTGAGAATATCCTTTGTAGACCAATCTAGCCTTATTTCTTACAATATTTCCTTGCTCATTCATCTTATTTTTGTAGACCCATTTTGATCGTATTACATTTTTATCTGCTCGCCTAGGAACGAGTTCCCAAGTGTCATTCTTTTCAATCTGGTCCAGTTCCTCATTCATTGATTTTAACCAATTTACATCTTTACTAGCTTCATTAAAGTTCTTGAGTTCCACCATGGATATGAAGGCTATATGTGATTTCTCAGTGTATTTGATTATCCTTATCCTAGTTTGTATACATTTGTCTTTCTCACCAATTATCTGACTTGCAGGATGATTCTTTTGAGTAATTCTGGAGGAAGGATTTGATGTTGTCTATTGATTTGAGTCTGCTTGAGTATTTGTATCTTTATCTGACTCAGAGTCTTCTTTTTCTGATTCTTGGACTTGTTCATTTTTAGCTTCATCTGTGTCCTCTGTAGCAGTCTCGATATTTCTCACCTCTCTTATTGGGACTCCTTCATCAACCTTTAAATCAATGCAATCCACTAGTTTATGCAATCTTTTATTAAAGCATCTATATCCTTTACTATTGGTAGCATATCCTAAGAAGATGCCTTCATCAGCCCTATCATCATACTTTCCAAGGTTTTCATTATTATTCTTTATGTAGCACTTACTCCCAAAGACTTTGAAGTGTTTGATTGAAGCAGGTCTTCCATACCATAGTTCATAAGGTGTCTTGGCACTGTGTGGTCTAAGGTGGGATTTGTTAAGAACATGGACTATTGTGTGTATTTCTTCTACCCAGAAGGTTTAGCCAATGTTATTCTCATTCATCATTGACCTGGCCATTTGTTGGATTGTTATATTTTTCCTCTCAACTACTCCATTTTGTTGTGGAGTTCCTGGGATGGTGTATTCTCTCTTGATCCCATGTTTATCACAGAATTCCTTGAAATCACTTGACATAAATTATCCTTCTATGTCTAATATTACTACCTTTACCTTGTTGCCTGTTTGATTCTCAGTTAAAGCCTTGAATATTTTAAATTTCTCAAATGCTTCATCTTTTTCTTTGAGAAAATCAACCCAAGTGAGTCTGGAGTAGTCATCAATGACCAACATAAAGTAGTTTTCCTTCCCTGTGCCTTCCTATCTTGATGGTCCACATATATCCATATGAACTAATTGGAGTGGTTTCTCTATTGAAGTAGAGCTCTTGGATTTAAACTGTGTCCTGATTAGCTTTCCTACTTGGTAGGGTTTACACACAAAATCTTGTGGCTTTGATATTCTTGGAATATCTTTTACTGCCTCAAGGTTTTTTAACTTGATTAAGTGGTCAAAATTTAGATGTCCAAGTCTCCTATGCCATAACCATCTTTCATCATATTTTCTTAGATGAAACTCTTCTCTATATTCTTTCATCACATATACATTATTATATGTCCTTATGCCTTTAGCCACCACTTGTCCTTAGTTTACTGACTTTATCTTACAATCTTTGGAAGTGAACACCACTTCACATCCTCTGTCACACATTTGACTTACAATGAGAAAATTATGTTTCAACCCATCTACAAGCAGAGCATCCTGGGATTTTCCTTTACCATAACTCAAACTCACCACCCCTTTACCCTTGATTTTACCTGGAGCATCATTTCCAAAGGTTACATTTTCTGATTTGCTTTCTCTTAGAGACATAAACTTACTTTTTTCTCCCGTCATATGTTTGGAGAATCCACTGTCAATATACCAAGGGTTATTTTGTATTTGAGATGACAAAACTAATCCACACTTGTCATTATCTTTCTTCTTCCAAACCTTGACATTTTCAGCAGAGGGATCCAAATATGGTTCATAGTTCATTAAGTGTCAGTCTCCAGCTTTATGTCCATAATTATGGTGGGTGTAACATTCTGGTTCATTGAATAAAGGATCATAATGATTGTTATGCTCAACCTGTGGCCTTTTCCCAGCCATCACATGATTTGCAGTCTGTGGTTGTTTGTTACTTGGCTGTCTCATTCTCTGTTGCGACAGATATCTATTTCTTGAGTGTCTTGATTGCTCATATATAAATCTTTAAGAACAATTTACAGCTTTGTGACCAAAGCTAGAACAGAAAAACAATATCCATAGAAAAATCCTTTGTACCTGGAAAATGGTTTTGTTCTTTGAGAAGATCGATTTCTTCTATTATGATGATTTCTTTAAGAAGAGGGTGTATTATTTATTTGTTCTACAGATTCAGTTATCGTACTTTTTCTTTCACTCTTCCTTGGCAGCTGATTATCTTCCTTTGTTTCTCCATATTTGTTGTTTTCAATGAATGTAGATTTGACAAACTTGATGGATTATTTATTGCTTGGCTGACCACTATTTGATCCTTCTTCATAACCCAAACCAATTTTCAAATTTGGATTCCTTTGTTGATTCAGAATGATGGCTAATCCTTTTGAAGCTTTAATGCTTGGAAGATTTTGGAGATACAAAGCTTTAAACTTCTCCATCTCTTTTTTAATTTTTACTAACTCTTCTTCCAAGGCTTCACATCTTTCCTTCTTCTCTGATAATTGATGTTTCAGAATGTCCTCTATTTTCTTTGCCTCTTCTAATTCCACTTTTAGCAGGACAAAGTCTTCATCAGGTTTTTTACTGTCTTTCTCAAACTATATCAGCAATTGTTTTTGCTTTCTCTTCTTAAATCTGAGTCTGTCAATTTATTTTAGAGCATTGATCAGTTCTCCTTCCAATTCAACCACAACTTCTTCATCACCAACATCACTTCTTGTGATTTCATTATCATAATCCTCTTTGTCCATAAGCATAAATTCATTAACCTTATATTCATCGTCAGAATTACTATCTATGTCTTCTGAAGAGTCATCATTGTTTACACAAACTTTTCTTTTTACCAAATCTCTTGGATTTATACTTCTCTTCACCTTCAAATTTCTTGTCCTTGTTCTTGTGTGGACACTTAGATGAAAAGTGACCTATCCTTCTGCAGTTAAAACATTTGAAGGGAAACTTTCCTTGGTACTTGCCTGATCCTTTCTTTAGTCTTCTCACAAATTTTTCTTCACTTTCATCAGGCTTAGAATCCTCATTCTTATCATCATTAAATGATGCTTCTCTAGAGGTGGGTTTATCTTTAACTATCCTCATTTCATATGCAGTCAACGTTCCTAGAAGTTTATCAAAAGCCAAATCTTTTATATCATTAAGTTCTTCTATAGAAGAGACCTTTGGGTTGAACCTATCTGGTAGAGATCTCAAAATTTTCTGAACTAAAGAGTGTTCCTCAATTTTTTCACCAAGTGCTTTCATTGCATTTACTAGTTCTTCAACTCTCAGAAATCACTTCCCAATAGTTTCATCCTCTTTAATCTTTAGCTTTTCAAACTGTACTCTGTAGGTTTGAAGCTTGGCATCCTTTACCTTCTCATTACCTTCATAACTTCCTATGAGTTTGTCCCACATTTCTTTGGCAGTTTCTAAGTTCATAAATTTTACAAATTTTGCTTTTGCAAGCCCACTCAGAATAGCATTCATAGCCTTAGTGTTGAAGCTAAATTATAGATTGTAATCCTTGTTATCTAGTACAACCGACTTTACATAACCAGTCTCAACCACATCCTAGACATCTGCACCTAAAGCCATTATGTAGGATCTCATCCTAACTTTCCAAAAGGCAAAGTTTGTTCCATTGAAACGGGGGGACTTATTGGTTGGCTTTCCTTCATGACTTGACATTTTTAAGTTTATTTATCTACCTTTAGATAAAAGGAACCGACTCTGATAACAATTATTGGAAAACTGAGAGGTGGGGTGAATCAGCTGTTACCGTTCTTAAACAATTATACTTATTTTAAATTCTTTACAGAGCATTCAATGACAATCACAATAATGTAGGAAGGTAAGAAATAGAATATTCAGCATCAATCACACACATGAAATATACAGAGACAAATATTTCCTAAGGAAACCCATAAAGGGAAAAACCTCTTATTCTTGATATGATAAGTAATCTTTATTTTCTGTACATTATCATTCTTATGAGAACCAACTCATTGTGAGGCTACCACCTTTGTTTTGTAGGCTGCAACTTTCTGAGAGCACCAACTCTCTGGTTTCTCTAGCACCCACTAGAAGGAAGCACCAACTCCCTGGTTTCTCTAACACCCACTAGAAGGAAGCACCAACTCCCTAAGTGTTCCAACACCAACTGGATGGAAGCACCAAATTCCAGTCACACAGGCACCGAACTATATAACAGAGAATAATAGTTCTCCCTTGCACCACCCTACCGTCCTGGTTTTTCTGGCTGCAACCAAATGGAAGCTACAACTCCTTGTGTTCAAGCACCCACTTGAAACTCTAAGGACAATAGTCCTCCCTAGCACCTCCCTACCACCCTAAAATATAAATCTTTTCTTTCTTGAATTTATCACAGTGATACAACATTTATCTATGGCTTACCAGTCTCATCATTGTTCTGCTACACTTCTCTGCTCTGCATGCATCAGTGTCTCTCTCCTCGCGTCTTTTGCACCTTTTGTTCTTCTCCCAGATATGAATTTATGTTCCTTTCTTCTTTTGTTCTTTATGCTCAATGTCTTATTTCCATTCTATGCACCATGCCTCTTCTGTGCGCTTCATCTCCTTCACACAGCATGCTTCTACCCACATCAAAAACACTCAACAGAAGCACACACCTCTTCTATGTTATGTGTCTCTTTGTCATCCAATTCCTCTCCCAGATCCTACATGCAACTCATTGTCTTATTTGGCAGTTATAGTGAGTTTGTTCTTCATCAGTGGCTTATCCTGAGATTATCTGCCTTCTCTCACAGTGAGACTCTTCATCTTCTCTGTCACAGTCGAGCTTTATCCTCTCTGTTGTAGTTACAGTCTTCGATGCTTTTCATCGGTCAATCGTCTCTATGATGAGTCTTCATTCCACTGGCAGTTACCTCGAGACACTTTAGCTTCTTTAGCGATCACCCTCCATCTCCTCGAGTTCTCTAGTAGATGAAATCAATCGTTTTCTGCAGTTACAATCAGTTTGTCTCTTATAAATTATTGAGAGAACCTCTGTGCACTCATGTCTTTGGTACCTTTTTACCTTTCTGAGAAATCTACATAGTGGGTGCTAGGCTTTCTGGCTAGGCCCCTTCTGTAACACACCCACTACAGAATTTGAAAATTTTCGGCCTTTTTCATCTTCTCTCTGATGAACAAAATCCGTGAATCCCTATGGGACCTGATACAGACCCTGCTACCCCTTAACCGCACTCATATGATCAACGGCTATGACCACAGGTCTTATTGGGGAGGTTCTCGTCGGCTTTCGCGATTCGGGAAATCTTGGTGCATGTATTCCCCTTTCGCTCTTGTCTTTCGAAGGGCCAAAATCTAAAATGGATCTAACTACTTAACACGATTAAAAATGACCCAGGTTAAGTCCGAGCACTCTACCCTTCAGGATTTCGCATACCTGAACTTCGGGGGATGCGATGACAGGAGGTTTCACATCCGGGTTTCCCGGGAGCCGAAACTTTGAAAACGCCAATTCTAAACATTATTCACTGTTTCGGGGTTTCCTCCATCGAGATTTTGAGGTATGCGACGACAGGAGGTCTCGCACCTGGTTTTCTCGGGAATCGAAACTCCAAATCCTACATACATATATATATATATATATGTCGCTCAGCCCATTTCGGGAATTCACAAACCGGGTTTTCGGGACTGGCGAGCACAAGAAAACTTACCGTTAGGTATCCTGGGTGTCGAAATACCGAAGCACCCTACCTCATCCGTGCTATTATTATTTTGGGGTTTCGTATACCGGGATTTCGAGATATGCACAGATAGGAGGTCTCGCACTTAGGTTTCCCGGGAGTCGGAACTCCGAAACTGGTATTCATTTCTAAGCCCATTTAGGGGTTTCTCCTTTCGGGATTTCGCATTATAAAATGTCAAGGGGTTCATGCCCTTCGGCACTCCGGAAGCCGAAACACCGAAGTATCAGATTTATGTGCACTAGGCCATCTCGGGACTTCGCAAGTCGGGATTTCAGGATTGTGAGTACAAGGGAATACACCCTTGAGTATTCTGATTTCCGAAATGCTGAAATATCATAACATGTCCGCGTATCGTCCTTTCGAGATTACACCCATCGGAATTTCGGGACTGGCTTGTACAAGGGACTTGCCTCTAGGTATCCTGAGTGTCGAAATACCGAATCATCTTAACTTGTCCACGCCCCATCATTTCGGGGCTTTGTATGTCAGGATTTTGTGAGTCATGAGGACAAGGGTTCTTATCCCCTAGTTCTCTGGGTACCGAAATGCCGAAACACTTACCAACTGCCACGTGTACTCTACAGTTGGATGGTCCATGCACTCCCATGGATCTTGGGATCAACGGTCTCTATTTCTTTGTTACTTGCGAAGGTTAAAAAGGGGTCGAGGCATTATCGCCTGTGTTCCTTCATTCAATTTTTACGGTTGTAACCAACCTTAGATCCTCCGAAAGGATCTCATTCGTGCATTTAGTAAGAGGGAGGGTATCCTGGGTACCTAACCACCGAAAGGTCCCAACTCATCCTCACGCTGTCATTTTGGGATTTCGCAAGTTGGGATTTCAGGACTTGCGAGTGCAAGGGAATTCGCTCTTGGGTATCCTGGGTATTGAAATGCTGAAATGTTGGAGTCTAAGAGGACCATTCTCCCTCGTGCAAGATTTCAAGACTTAAACTATAACATCCTCCTTTGGGTCCTCGGGAAATTTACACCAGGTTTTGAAGACAAGACTAGAAGGTCTTCTAGAAGGTAAAGGAGTGGTCTCGAAAGGGTGCCTTCATGGGGAAATCTATCCAAGGCATCAAGTAAGACAAACACAGGAACAAATCTCCCGAGAGCAGACTTGAAAAATCTGTATTAGTTCAATATATATATATATATATATATATATATATATATATAT
>JASDQU010374802.1:45502-66103 GCA_032191745.1 Picea mariana | reverse complement strand
TCGTCGACCTTGTATACTAAGGTCCATTCAGAATCACACATTCACATCTTTGAGTTTGCCACAGTTCTTGGACAACATAATTATTTTTACAGACTGGGGGAAATAGGGTGTTACACCTTCCTTTCACATGACTATCAGAGCTGACCATACGCCTAACCAACAATCCTGTTGCTATTTCGCATTTCGGGTGATCGACTACGAGTCACCTTGATTTTCCCAAATCATGAAACTCTGAGGTGGAGCCTAGCACCACTAGCTCCTTCCCTTCTCTTCTGCTGATGTGACCACTGGCTGTGACCACAACCCTATTCGAAAAGGAATTTCGCGATTTCGGTGATTTTCGTTGTAAATCCTAGCGATGTGATAACTCCTCCCTTAACCTTCATCAATGTGACCACCTTCTGTGACTAGGGGCCAATCAAGAGGGGTGCTTCAGGATTTCGCATATTGTGAACTCCTACTATGAGTTTCTTCGAAACTACCAACTCGTGAAAATCTGAAATGCTTCATATTAGATCAATGGTCGAGATCTCTCCCTCTAATCGATGGCTGCAATCATTTCACGAATTCGCATATCATGAGTTCCTACAACTCTCACCTTTGACTTCTCCATCTCGCGAGTCAGCGAACAAGTGATCTCTCACCACGTGTCCTCTGGATCCAACTGATCCAGATTATTTTCGGCACAAAATGAGAGAAGAGATATAATAAATAAATGCATAGAGATATCATAGGTATTCAATAATATAACATAAATGTATCATATATGCAACCATAAACACAGATATACATTAATACACGATTTCTATTAATCAAAGAAATGTACAGAGACTGTAAAAATACAAAGTGAAGACTCGCTAGAATGGTGGCAGCTTATCTCTGAGAAGAGATGTGACAGATACTTGCATTCATAAGAAGATCATTACAATGAGGCTCTAAAGGAATTTTTACAATAAACGGGAATTCCAAAACCCTAGACATCCAAAAACCTAACCCTAGGAGATGAAGCACTAAAAGCCATGTGGGCCTCATTTGGGTAAGTTAGTACATTAACTTCCTGAGGTCGTAACTTTTGCATACGATCTTTGTTTTAGGTGTATGATAGCTCATTGGAAAGGTATTGTCGAGGAGATTCATTTTGGGGGCTCCATAATGCCACAAGATATCATTGAGAACCTCAATCTTGAAAAACTTTCATTTGGGCCCTCAAATTGGAACCGGAAGTTAAAAACTGCTAAAAATAGTAAATTACCAAAATTGTCAGAAAAATGTTTTGGGCCAGTCAGAAAAGGTGGGTGGCCAACGATATCCACCTAGATCAATCCTCCCTCCTTAGGAATCAATGGTATCAATTGCGTTGAGTTCCTGGGGGAGAGGGAAAAGTGTTTGTTGAATCTGCATCTTGGTGAGTTGCTTGCCTTGTTGGAGACGTTGCTTTGCTCAATTTGTGGAAGTCTATCACAAACCTGTTGAGGCTGAGGTTGTTCAACAAGTCGGGCTACATGAGAGGATGGTGTGCAAAATGAATCTTTGTGCTTTTTTGCAACCTTTTTGACTTTCTTCTGTTAGATAGAAGGTGCTTGGGGTGAGGCTGTAGTGGTTCCAATTTCCTTATGTTCCCCTTTTAAACATATTGTGAAGAAGCTAAGTTTTGTAGTATGAGATACTACCTTGCGGAAATTTTTAGGTGGAACAGTAGTCGGAACTACCTCCGGTATTCTGTAGAGATGACCCCCCAGATAAATAATGACACTCCGAGGTCGAGACTCATAAACAACATGGCACTTCCACATATATGGTTGGCCCAAGAGAACATCGCAGACATCCAATGGGGAAATATCACATAATACCTCATCCTTGAAGGTTTGGATGCCGTATGACAATCGTCAATGTTGGCTGACACAGATATCTCATCCTTGGCAAAGCCACCTGATGTTGTATGGTTGCGGGTGTGGTGTTGTCGACAATCCCAACTGTTTGACGACCTCTGTTGAGATGAGGTTCTTATGGCTTCTGCTATCAACAATAAAATGCAGCGGGATCCCCTTCACCCACATATGTGAATGAAAAAGGTGTTCCCCCTCTTCAGGATCTGTTGGTTCTTCTGGTTGAATTATTGTGGTCATGATAATAGCAGTGGGGTCTGTGTCAATGATCTTTCCTTTACCAGTATTTTCAGAATCAGATTCAGAATCAGGGTTCGGCTTCTTGTCTTTGATCTCAGCCACCAATGACTATTTTGAGCGACATTCATCGATGTTGTGCCAGGGGATTTTGTGGAAATCACACTATTTTTTGGTGTCCTTCTTTCTCTTCTCGTGACCCTTCTTTTCCTATGGCTTGGACTGGTTTTCGGGAGACTGTTTGTTAGGGATGTCTCTGTACTCCCATTTGTTCGGGTGCCTGAATTTATGCTCGATTTTAACAACATATCGATAGGCAACACCGAGTGATGAGATGTCCAAAAACTCCATTTCAGTTTGGATGTGTCTATGTAGAGCCCCACGATATTTCAAAACCAAATGTCGTTCGGAGTCTTTGATACCCAACTTGGTGCGCAAGGTATGGAAGGTATTGGTGAACTTCGGAACCTCTTGGCCCCTCTCTTGCCGCAGTGTGGTCTATCTCATGTATTGGTCCTCATAGTTTCCAACAGGGTAATATTGTTCCTTTACTGCATCCATAAAAAAATCCCAAGTGGGCTCAGCCCCATATATTCCAGACTCCTCTGTGGAACTCTACTCCCAGTAAGTTTCCCACCAATGTTTGACATGGGGGAGAGCCTTAAGGAGTGCAAAGATGATCTTTTCTCTGTCGGAAAAATTATGAATAGAGAAATAACCTTATAACAGATTTAACCATTTATCTAGGGCATCCGCATCTATCTGACCTTCAAATATAGGAATATCGAAATTGACCTGTACCTTAAAAGGAGAGGTGCCTCCAAAGTGGTTTCTTGATGAAGATGCACCTGATGCTATCGGGAGGCATTGAAGGATGTGGGAAAAATTGTCCATCATTTCATCCCTCTGTCGTGTGAGAGCTTGCTCAAGCAACAGACTTATAGGATCGTCTGCTCCGTCGTTTTTCTTTTCTTCCACCATTGAGGGTTTTTTGGGTGTGTGAGAGTGATTGTCCTCAAGAGAGACAAGATCGAGACCCAACTTTCTATACTCGGACCTCGTCGGGGACATGCACTGAAAAAAAGATCAAGAACAACATGCTCTGATACCACTGATCCGGATTATTTTCAGCATGAAATGAGAGCGGAGATATAATAAAGAAATGCACAAAGATATCACAGATATTCAATAATATAATAGAAATGTATCAGATATGAAACCATAAACACAGATATACATTAATACACAATTTCTATTAATCAAAGAAATGTACAGAGACTTTAAAAATACAGAGTGAAGACTCACTAGAATGGTGGCAGCTTATCTCTAAGAAGAGATGTGACGGCTACTTGCATTCGTAAGAAGATGATTACAATGAGGCTCTAAAGTCCTTTTTACAATAAACGGGAATTCCAAAACCCTAGACATCCAAAAACCTAACCCTAGGAGATGAAGCGCCAAAAGCCATGTGGGGCCCATTTGGGTAAGTTAGTACATTAACTTCCTGGGGTCGTAACTTTTGCATACGATCTCTGTTTTAGGTGTATGATAGCTCGTTGGAAAGGTATCATTGAGGATATTCATTTTGGGGGCTCAATCATTCCATAAGAAATCATTGAGAACCTCGATATCAAAAAACCTTCATTTGGGCCCTCAAATTGGACCTGGAAGTTAAAAATTGCTAAAAATAGCAAATTGCCAAAATTGTCAGAAAACTATTTTGGGCCAGTCAAAAAGGGTGGGTGGCCACCACCTAGATCACCAATGACCAAGATCATTTTTCGACTTCATATTTTGTGGAGTTTGAGGATGGCTCTCGATCATTATCCTCTTCGCAGTTGTACTGGATCCAATGGTTGCTAGTCCTTCACGCTCTGATCTGACGGCTGAGGTCTAATATCCTCCTTTGCGCGCTCCTCATGTCTGGACTCTGATCTGATGGACATCAGCTATTCAGGATTGGTGATCCAACGACCAGCGTCACTCCTCCTCTTGATATTTGGATTCTTCAAATCTCTAAGCGTCAAAGGCCACGACCTTTGGTCCTTCTGCGTGCCTTTATGTATGGGATCACATCTACGTGTCTCAGAACACTATCTCTCTTGAGATTTGGAAAAAATTACCCTCATACTTGGTGCACACTTGCGCTCTGCATGAAACATTGCACTATCTACATGCAAATCTACACTATCTCTTTTGAGCTTCTCGAGCTTGCTCATCTGCGTCTTCCCAAAATACTTCTGGTGCCCACTTGGCACATTCTGCCTTTCTCATCCTCTAGTCTCTCGAGCTTTGGTTCACTTTTGTTATTTTCTGTAAACATGCCATCGTCATTGTTGTTCTTTCCATCAATGACAATCACACTCTACCTGTAAACATGCCAACAAATACTACTCCATAAACACCTCAACAGAATGGAGTTGCAGAAAGGATGAACATGACACTGACGGAAAAATAAGGAGCATGCTTAGTGGTGTCAAGTTAGGACAGGAATTCTAGGCAAAGATCATGGGTAGAGCATGTTACCTGTTCAATCGATCATCCTTGTCAACGTTGGATGATAAAACACCACATGAGGTATGGAATGGTAAGAAACCCTCTCTTGAACATCTCAGAGTGTTTGGTTGTGATTCTTATGTACATGTTACAAAGGAAAATAGGAGTAAGCTAGATAATAAAGATGACAAATGTATATTTATTGGTTATAAAGATGGTGTGAAAGGTTATAAGCTTTGGAACCCAGAAACTAAGAAGATTGTTTACAATCAACATGTTGTTTTTAGAGAGGTGAAAGATTTTCCCAAACAGGAATTCCTACCAGGGAAAGAAGAACCTGAGAAAATAGAGTTTGAGTTGGATGATGCAAAATATGAATCAACTTAAGAAGAAGCAGAAGAATAAAAACCTCATACCCCAATATTGAGGAGATCAATGAGGGAAAGAAGGCAACCAGAAAGGTATATTCCACTTGATTTTTGTTCTAATTTTTCTTTATCTGTTACTGATGATTATCCCAAAACTGTCAGGGAAGTAGTGAATTCAGAGGATAGTAAACTCTGGAAGAAGGCCATGGTTGAAGAAATGGATGCCTTGGATAAGAATGAGGGATGGGATCTAGTTGAGTTGCTAGCTGGAAAAAAATATGTTGGTAGAAAATGGTTGTTTAAGAAGAAGTTTAATGCAGAAGGAAAAGTGGAGAAATACAAAGCTCAGTTAGTAACAAAAGGTTATTCCTAGGTAGAGGGAATTGACTTTGGTGAGATTTTTTCTCCTATTGCCAAGTTAACTTCTATTAGATTTATTTTATCTATTGTTGTTTCTTTTTATCTTGAAGTGGAACAAATGGATGTGAAGACAACATTCCTACATGGGGATCTAGAAGAAGAAATCTACATGAAGAATCCAGAAGGATTTGTAGTGAAGGGAACAAAAGAGTAGGTCTATGAGATAAATAAGTCACTATATGGTCTGAAGTAATCACCTAGGATGTGGTACCAAAATTTTGACACATACATCCTTGGATTGGGATTTGTGAGAAGCAGGGATGATCACTATGTATATTCCAAGAAGGTTGGTAATCACTTCATTTCTGTAGTGATGTATGTTGATGACATGTTGCTGGTAGGAAATAACATCGATGTTATCAAGGAGGTGGAATCACAACTATCCTCCAAATTTGACATGAAGGATCTCAGTGCTACTAACTTCATTCTGGGAATGGAGATTAAAAGAGATCGTGCAAACATGAAACTCTGGTTGAATCAGAGAAAATATGTTGAGACGATAATGCAAAGGTTTAATATGCATGGAAGTAAACCGGTCAAGGTTCCTATTCCTATAGGTGTAAATTTATCTACAAATCAGTGTCCTAAGACATGGGAAGAAGAAGAGGGCATGTCCCATGTTCCATATGCTAGTGTAGTTGGAACTTTGATGTATGCAATGGTCTATACTAGATCGGAAATTGCACATGCAGTGGGATTTTTGAGCAGGTATATGTCAAAATGAGGGAAGGAGCATTGGAAAACAGTAAAGAGGGTCTTCAGGTATTTGCATGGAACTACCAATTATGGATTGTGATACCAAGGAAGACCGGTATTGGACAGAGTGTTGAACATACATGGGTTTGTTGATGTAGACTAGGCTAGATATTTGGATCGCAGAAGATCTACAAGTGGGTATGTGTTTAACCTATTTTGAGGAGAAATCAGTTGTATGAGAAAAAGACAGGCTGTAGTGGCACTCTTAACTACAGAAGCCGAATACATGGCAGCCACTCATGCAAGCAAGGAAGCAATATGGTTATAGAGATTGTGTTCAAGTATTGGGTTGACACAACAAGTAGTGAGATTAGATTGTGACAGTCATAGTGCAATCTTCCTAGAAAATAACCATTATTATTATTCTAAGACAAAGCATATTGATGTTTAGTATCACTTTGTGAGAGACATGGTTGAAGAAAAGAAGGTGTTGCTAGAAAAGGTTGACACTTTGAATAATGTTGTAGATTCATTAACAAAGTATGTGAGCACAGAGAAGTTATCCTAGTGTAGAGGAACAATGGGCAATTGTTGCCCTGGATTGTTGACTATGTAATCCTATGAACCCCTATATGCAATGAAAACAACGGGTGGGAGAATGTTGGGTATGTGTAATACTATTTCCATGTGTGTGTGTGGGCGCATCAGATTCGACAACTGTGTTTGACGATCCCAACTTCCTTCACTCTTTGTGTCGTGTGCACTGGGTGATTTCTTGGGGGGGTCCCAGGGGGGCAAGTTTGGCCCCCTTGGTTACGCGCAACATTCGGGGAAGCACCCCAAAAAAAAAATTGGGCGGTTTTTTCTATTTTAGCCAATTTTGCTATTTTTAGCGATTTTCTAAATTAATCCCAGATTAAGAGATTAGGGTTTTGGTAGCTACAAAATACCTAAAATATTGTATATATTGTATGGTGAATGGTGAAATTAATACAATTAAGAGTTGAAATGTGCAACACCAAGGAAGGTTGGTTTTCTCTCGGTTAAGGGTTTCCAGCGTAAATCTCAGTGTATTATGTGTATGAGTCATTGATTAATTTCTATTTTTCTTAAGAATCTGTATGCATTTCTTTATTTCATAGGTTTAAAACTTACATCTTAGACACATAGACAGAAATTGTATAAGTGAATAGATAATTTATTCAAGGGAAACAAGGCATGTTTCTTTCAATCATATAGGGGAACAACAGAGAACTTGGAAAAGGAATCAAGAAGATTTGAAGGTTGAGGAATGTGGGTTTTCCTTACAAGCCCAAAATATAAGAAGCCATTGGTATATTGACAGTGGATGCTCAAAGCATATGGTTGTAGAAAACAATAGATTTGTAACATTAAAGAAAGAAAAAGAGGGGTCTGTCACATTGGAAATGATAACTCAGCCAGTATTATAGGAAAAGGCACAGTCAGTCTTGGAAACAAAGATGTTGTGGTAGAAAATGTCCTACTTGTTGAAAATATGAAGCATAATTTGCTAATTGTGAGACAAATGTGTGATCAGAGACACACACTCATATTCAATTCAAAATAATATGAAAGAAGGAAAGAAGGATCAAGAAGACTAGTGAAAACAATAACAAGGACTCCAAACAACATATACATCTTGAATGAGATCGAAGAAGAAATATGTTGTTTGGGAAAAGAAGATGAAAGATTACTTTTGGAATAGGATAATTGGCCATATACACTTTGATAATATTTTCAAGATCAACAATAAGCAAGCGTTAAGATAAATGACAAAAATTACAAAGCCAACTAATAATATGTGCAAGCACTGTCAGCATGGAAAGCAAACAAAAGTTGAATTCAAGAAAAAGGAATACTCTATGAAACAATCGTTGGAGATTGTACACATTGATTTATGTGGGACCATGAGAACAAAAGGACTGGATGGTGAACAATACTTAATGCTAATCATTGATAACTACACCAGAATGAGTTGGGTTTGCTTCCTCAAGAAAAATTCAGAAGATTTTGAATGTTTTAGGGCATTCAAGGCACTGGTTGAAAATGAAAATGACTTAAAAATCAAATGCTTAAGATCAAATAATGGAGGTGAGTTTACTTCAAATGAATTCATGGATTTCTATGAAGAAAAAGGAATACAAAGACAATTCTCAACAACTAGAACACCTCAACAAAATGGAGTTGTTGAATGGAAAAATGAAATTGTACAAGAAATGGCCAGAACCATGTTGAATGACTCCAAGATAAGTGATATATTTTGGGGAAAAGAAGTTCATACGGTTATTCATATCTTGAATATAGGATTGATTAGAAGTAATAATGATAAGACTCTATATGAGTTATGGAAAATAAGATCAGCCAATGTCAAGCAATTTAGAGTGCTTGGAAGCAAGTGTTACATAAAAAGGGAAGACACGAAGATTGGAAAATTTGACTCCTGGGTGGACAAAGGAATATTTGTTGGGTACTCATGCAAAACAAAAGCATGTAAGTGCTACAATCTAAGACTCAACAAGATAGTGGAAAGCATCAATGTAAAATTTGATGAAACAGACTTACTGAAGACCAGGAAGGAAAGCATAAATTCAAACATCTTTAAAGAACAGGAAAATGAAGAACTAAAGAAAGAAGAAGAGGAAGAAGAAGAATAACAACAAGAAGAGAAACATCCATAAGTAGAATAAGAAGAAAAAAACTAGCAATATTTTCAGACATCTTCTAGGATGCCTAACCATCAGGTTTAGAAGAATCATCCGCTAGAACAAATCATTAGAGATAGAAGTGTTGGAGTAGAAACCAGAAGAAGAAGGAAAGCACAGACACCTAAATAAGGAAAATTTTCATTATTGTCCACAGTTGAACCAAGTAACTTTGAGGAAGCCAAAAATGATGAACTTTGGATCAAGGATATGGAAGAAGAACTAAATCAAATAGAGACGAATGAGACATGGAACTAGTTCCAAGACCAAAGGACAAAAATTTGATTGGAATAAGATGGGTCTTGAGAAAAAAGATAAATGGAGATGCACAGGTAACCATAAACAAAGCAAGACTAGTGTGCAAAGGATATGCTCAAGTTGAAGGAGCAAAATTTGAAGAAACATTTTCTCCCATGCCCAGAATGGAAGCAATCGGAATGTTCTTGGCTTATGCATGCTCCAAAAGGATTAAAGTGTATCAGATAGATGTAAAATCATATTTTATAAATGGAGAATTAGAAGAAGAAGTCTACATAGAAAAACCAAAAGGGTTTCTACTATCATAAAATGAAGGCTATGTTTGCAGATTGAAGAAAATTCTATGTGGACTTAAGCAAGATCTGAGAGCTTGGTACTCAAGATTGGACAGGTACTTATAAAAACAAGGATTATGAAGGGTAAATGTATATAGTAACCTCTACATAAAATTGGATCAAGGCAGTATGATTATTATTGAAGTGTATGTTTATGACATCATCTTTGGAAGTGATGATGATAGATTGAGTCATAACTTTTCCAAGGATATGCAAATTGAATTTGAAATGTCCCTACTTGGGGAGTTGACTTTCTTCTTGGGACTCCAGATATCTCACCTAGATAAAGGAATTTTCATTTCCCAAACCAAGAACATCAAGGAAATGTTAAATAAGTTCAAAATGGAAGATCATAAACATGTGAGTACTCCTATGGTTACCAATTGCAAGTTGAGAAAATATGATGAATATAAATAAGAGGATCAAATACTCCACATGTCAATGATTGGTATTCTACTCGGTGTGACAGCTTTAAGACCATATGTAATTCAAGTAGTTGGACAGGTAACAATATTTCAAGCGGGACCAAAGAAAACCTCTATTAATGAAAAGGATCTTCAAATATATTAAAGGAACAACATATTTTGGGCTATGGTATCCAAAAGGAAATGAGTTAACTATGGTCACCTACATGGATTCATATTGGATAGGAAGTATTGATGACAAAATAAGTACAAGAGAAGCAACTCTATACTTAGGTGATTGCTTAGTGTCCTGGTTGAGCAAGAAGCAATATTTAGTATTTTTATCCACAATAGAATCAGAATATATCGTAGTAGAAACATGTTGTACTCAGATTATTTGGATGAAGAAAACATTTCCAGACACACAAGTGATATATGATGAGCCTATATCGATACTTTGTGACAACACTAGGGCTATAAGCATCTCCAAGAATCCAATGATGCATTCTAAGACCAAACATATTCCTATCAAGTACAACTTTCTGTGGGGACAAGTCACATAAAATAATATAAAGTTGGAGTACATTGGGACAAAAGAAAAAATTGCAAACATCTTCAAAAAGCCTCTTCCTAGGGAGACCTTTGATTATATTCGACAAAAACTGGGAGTCATTTCTGCTTCAAATTGATTTCCATAATATTCTGCAAGAACAAAAAGGGGAATACTATCATGGGGAGTTACCCTTTTCCATTGATGTCAAAGGGAGGGAGAAAAAATAGTAAAACTAAAAGCATGAGACAAGGGGAGTCGGCATGAAGAAAAGAGGATAATATAGTCATTGGGATCATATCACGAATATAGGGTGGGCATGGTTGTTTTACTAAGTTGTGATCCATGCCAAAGGGGGAGATAGTTGGAAAATCGATTTTCATTGATTTCAACCTTAGAAGAATCCCTAAAGAAAATCCTAGAAGCCCTAAAAGTGATGATGATGTGTCCACTTGAATAATCCTTGAAGAGCCTTGACATAAGTTTAAATAACTCCAAAGTGGTCCCCTTATTGCATATATTTTTAGCATGGCCTTCATGGGATTAGATGACATTTGGTTGTTTCCACTTTCCCACTTTGATTTGTACAAAAATGGAGCCTTGAAGAAGCCAGGTGAAGAAGCCCCTAAATCTAAGTGAATAATTCCCTAAAGAAAAGAGAAGAAGCCCCTAAAGTAAAGTAAAAATGCCCTTAATTGTTGGAAATACTGAGAGGGAGGGTGAATCAGCATTACCTTTTTTTTTAATTAGTAATTACTTTGTTATTTTATTAATCACCACAATAGATCAACAATGGATTTTTATTTAAAATCAATTATATAAATATAATTAACAATAATTACAAAGTTTATAAAGAATGATCTTCGATTGTGAAGGACATCAATCCTCTTCAGAGCACTAACTCTTGGATACACAAATCCCCTTCTTTTATGAGCACCTACTCAAGGAAGCTACAACTCCTTGATTCTTCAAGAACCAACTTGAAAGGAGGCTCCAACCCCCCGTATTCTTCAAGAACCAACTTTAAAGGAGGAACCGACCCCCTATTTTCTTCAAGCACCAACTTGAAAGGAAGATACAACTCCCTGTTGTTTAGGTTTCAACCTATAGAGGAATAAAATCCTCTCGAGCTCCTCCCTTCCACCCTCACTGTGTGGTTTTTATTTTTAGTCTCGTATATTTTTGGGACTCTACTTCAGGTATACTATCTCCTGAGTCACACTTTCATTCTTCATTCTGATGGGTTTATATATCTTATGAAATGGTGTGCATCATTGAACCATTGTGCCTCTTCAATGAATCAATGTGCATTTTCATTAATAATAGGTTGTTATTGACATTAAATCAATTTGACTCCAGGGATAATTTTAAGGATGGAAATTTATATTAAAATTTAGAAAGTTGGGATGATCTTGCTAGTCCTTAATATGAAAAATGTAAAATGTTTGGTGATAGTTCCGTAAAAATATTCAAATTTATAAGGATTTTATATAGTTTCTATAAAATTTTGGCGATTTAAAGGTAAAATAATTTTATTCTATGGAATTTGGGTGAATTATTTTTAGAGAAAATGGAAATTAGCATATCGTTTTTTGGGAAAAACCATGGAAAATTAAGCCATTAGAGAAATTTATCCCCTAAAATCATCTATGATTGACTTGCAAATCCCCTTTAAATTAATTGAGTTTAGTTCTTTCTTATGTCAATCTTCCTTATGGAATGGTCGATCTGAGAAACTCTTAAAAAATATGGCTAATACTATCACTTTCATCATTACACAATGCCCTAGTTTCGTCAAAACTCATTTATCGTTGGATCGCGATAAGGATTCAATTTTGATAGTTGGTTTCCACACCTGACTTTCTTGGGAACCTAGCCACTTCCTTCAACCCATTTTCAGGGAATTTGGTTTAGGGAAACAATCGTGGCTTAAGTCGCAATGGGTCTATGTCTATTGTGTTCTGAAACTTGTTTCAATGTTGTTGTACTTTCATGTCTCAGAACTTTATTGCAATGAGCTGAGCCTCTTGCATCTCAGAACTTTGTCGCAATGAGCTGAGCCTCTTGTGTCTCAGAACTTTGTCTTAATGGGGTTTCATCTCTCATGTCTCAAAAACTTGTCACAATGATATTATTCCTTCTTGCATCTTGGAACTTGTCATAATGGGGATATGCCTCTTGTGTCTTCAAAAACTTGTTGCAATGATATTGTACCTCCTATGTCTCAAAACTTGTCATAATAGGCTTCACCTTCTTGTGTATCAAAAGTTTTCATAATGGGGCTTTAATACTATTTCCATGCCACACACGGTAGGGGACTCAACAATGTGGTTTTAATATTACTCCCATGTCACATGCGATAGGTTAGATGGACGAAGTGTGGTACATATATCACCGTTTATCTAGAATATTGTTCAACGGTTTGATCTTTGCACAATGCAACATTATTTTCTCATGAGCTTGTGTCCTATGCGATGCAACGCTTTTTCTCATGAGCTTATGTTCTGCGCAATCTCTATGCAATGCAACATTATTTATTCGTGAGCTTGTGTCCCGCGTAATCTCTATGTGATGCAGTGATTTTTCTTCCTGAGCTTGTGTCCCGCACGATCTATGTGCGATGTAGTGCTTTTTCTTTGATTTTGTGTTGTGTGTGATCTCTGCACGATACAACACTATTTTTCTAAACTTGTGTCCGGTGCACTATTGACATTAGTGACAACTAGACTTCCAACACTCTAATCTATGTGTGATGGAGTGTTATTTATATGAATTTGTGTCCTACATGATACTTGGGATGCAACACAATTTCTATTAACTTGTGTCCTACACACTATTGACATCAATTAAAACCAGACTTCCAACACTAAGGTCGACCATCCTTAAGGAAGAGGCAAGACCCAAAAGTTGCGACCCTTGGTCACACCCTCTCATGTGGAGAACACTCATATAAATAAGAGGAGCCTCATTCGGAATTTGCATCACATCAATGCTAACTAGCCAAGGAAGAGAAGTCAATTTCATCATAGAGGAGGTAATTTCCAAGGGAAGATTAAGTGAAGAAGGTTGAAATTCCAAGAGAAGATGAAGTATTTTGATGATTTGTCCTAGGGTTATCTTTGAAGGTCATATTGGAATTTTCGATACAAATCATTTCATAGAATGATTCAGATAGTAAAAGTTGGAGGTGTTTCAGAAGAGATAGCAAAGAATCTTGAGTATGAATTTTAGGTCTTGACTCATTACATGTTTGGAGTTATACTTAGTGGAAGTTGAAATGTTTAAAACTAGGGTTTTGTTCTTCAAAACGAGTCATCTTGCCATTTTTTATATAACTCTTTTTATGGGATGATTAAAGAAGTGAAACTTCGAGAAATTTTAGAGAAGATATCTAAGAATATTGGGTACAAGTTTTAGATATTGATTAATTACAAGTACATAGTTATACTTGTTCAAATTTAGGGTTTGTGACTAATCCATAAACTAATCCCAAACATGTGTTTGAGATAAAATGGTTATATGTGAAGCTTGGTAGGTCCAAATTGAATTAAACTTGTTGAATTAGAAGGAGAAAATATCATAATATTTGATGTCCAATTTTCAAAATTAGAAACGAAAAAATGAGCTCATGGCGAATCTTACAAGTTTGCAGAGTTGAGGTACAGTTCTGAGTAGTTTTGTATGCAGATTTAAAAAGTGTTTTTGGGATTGTATTTAAAGGTTGATTTGATCCTGTATCATCATTTAAAATATTACAAGGGTGTTGGTGTCTCCTTCTAGTAGGTGCTAGAAAAATCAGGGAGTGGGTGCTTCCTTCAAGTTGGTGCTTGTAAAATCTAGAAACTACTTAAGAAAAGTTTGTGTGGTTTTCTCCCAGTTGGGTTTCCATGTAAAATTTGTGTGCAATGTGTATGAGTTTATGTGATGATGAATGACATGATTAATGGTTAAGTTTTATGTAGTGCTTGAAGGTTAAAATTGTTGAAATAACTCTATATCGATTCACACACCCCCCCCCCCTCTTTCAGTATTCTTGAATATTCTAACAAAGAATTCTATAGGTAAATTATGACTTGTAGAACTAAAGAAAATAATATGATTCCATTGAGAGACTAGAATTCCTACCTTAAAAATATTTACGAATCCCCTAATGTCATGGAAAAGACTCCAAATGTTTCTATAGAGGATTAATATTTTTCTATAGAATACATAAAGTTTTGGGTTAAGCAGCTCGCAAAAGGGAAAGCTAAGGACATTGAAGGCTAAAAAGATGAAATATTAAAAATTGGAGGGTCTATCCTCATCCTTCATATACACAAGTTCTTGAATTTATCAATCAAGTAGGGTTTCCTTAAACCTCAGACTCAAAGCCTCATTGTACCTATTTTTAAAAGTGGGGAGGAAAGAAATCCCTCTAATTATAGGACTATTGTGACTATCCCCATTTTATCCAATCTATACATAATTATTTTGGAAAATAAGAGTAGCATATGGATAAAAATCCATAGAAAAAGAGATAAAGGTTGAGCTAGATTTAGGAGCTACCATTAAACTATGGAMCACCTTTTTATGCTTGGGATCATTATGGAGGATTTTTACAATAATAAAACCAATMTCCTTTGTTGTTTCATTGACTTTGGAAAATATTTTGACACCATGCCTAGTACTAACCTTTGGAATAGATTAGAAGAGCTAAAATTTATTTTCGAGTTGAAATATGCTTATTGGGTTGTTATATTCTTTGTAGTGAAAACACAATCAATCGACTGGCTAGTTGAGGTGGATCGATTGGGTGAATATTCGAATAGACAATTATGTCAAGTGAATAGTCAATGGTAAAATATTCGATAGGTAGGTTGAATTTATCCGATTGGAGACCAATAGCAACACAATCGAGTGGTGGTCAATTGTAACAAAATCTCAAGATTTACGGGATTGCAGCTAATCATCTGCATGGATCTGTAAATGTTTTTGGTCGCCAAGAATTAGGGTTTTACATGCAATAAATCTTATAAATATGGTATGTTGTAATAATGTAGAACATTACACTTGGGTTACTCTTAGTGATTTGAAACTCTCAAATGAGAGGTGTGTAATGGTCATATAGATGTAAGTTGAATTTGTTGAAAGGGTTATTCTTGTGTAAAAGAAAGAGAGTACAATGATGATTATGTCTTAGGTGTGGACTAAGGTTATTCATGTAACTCTTTATTCTAAGAATGAATAAGACAACAAGGAGTGGACGTCACTCAAGGAATACTAGTTTTCCTTGTTAAGGGTTTTCGGGGTAAAATATTTGTGTATTGTGTGATTGTCATTGATTATTTTTGTTTAATTTTGTCTTCTATATTCTAGTTGGTTTAATGCAAGTGTTATTTTCTCTACAATGTTATGGTAAGGATGTATGAGAATGTTAGTGCCAAGTTTAGGACCACAAAGGGATAATATAGGATTGAATCAAGGTTTCCCCCTATGTCTTACCTTTTATGAAATATATATTAACAAGTTAGAAGATTTCTTGGAAGAAGCAAGTTGCATTCACCTAACTCTCACTAGCATAGTCATCATCGTTCTTCTTTATTATGATGATAATTTTCTTATGGTGATTAGTCCCTATGATCTCAGAAAGAAACTAAGAATCCTCAAGGATTTCTACTATATTATTGGTATTCCTATTAACACTGACAAATCAAGGTTATGATAATTAAATCCAAGAATATCACTTACGATACTTTTTTATATGAGAACAATAAAATGGAGGAATTTCCCTCATACAAATATCTCAAAATCGATATTCAACACAAGATCAAATGGAACTATAGCATTGAGAAAATGATAAATGGAGAGTGGAAATTTGATTATGGGTTTGAAAACAATTTTAAATCAATAGACCTTTGTCTTTGGGATAAAAAAACATTGCTCTTTGAGACTCTCGTCACTCATATCATCTTATATGGATGTAAAGTTTGGGGATGTAATATCTCTAGAGAATCCTGGAGAAAGATAGACTAGATCCAAAATGTAATTTCAAAATCAAAGGCAATACACCCTATCCTATGCTCCTCATAGAAGTGAGCATTTCCGCCATTGCGAGCATAGCTATGACTAGGTACCTAATGTACAAGAATAAGATAAATAACACGGAAGACAAGATGCTTACCAAAATTGCTTCAAACTCCAACCAAAACCACCTGCGGCTCAAGCAGGGATGGCATAAAGTGGCAAGTATTGGCTAAATAATTGGGAAATAAAGGAGGAGGTCATTTTGCAGAATAACTATAATATTAAAAATATTATTGCATCTAAATTTAAGTAGAAATTGTGGTGCAATAAATAATTGGAGGATCAAATAAAATTAAGATAGTACAATGAGGTGATCAACCTTAATCTAGAGGTTCAAAAGTATCTCTTTGTTTTGACTAGAACAAAGAAGAAAATCGACATTACAAAAATAAGAACAAACTCTCATGAGATCCATAGTAAAATTGAGCTTTGAACAATTCTCAAATTGTTGTGAGTCAAAAGAATTTTTCATCTTTGTGACACTAAGAAGGTTGAAGATGAAAATCATTTTCTCTTAGAATGTCTTGGATATACCCAAATTAGATCACAATTTCAAAATGTGTGACATAATATCGACCTTCTAACTTTTTAACTCATCAAGACGATGGTTATATTGGAGTGCTTCTCTTGATGCTTTTCAAGCACATAAATAAAATTCTAAAGAAATCCAAGTAATTCCTTACCTTTCATAAGGTTCGATAAACGAAACCTAGTCAGTGAACGTTAACCATCATCATTATCATCAACATCACTAAACAATCCTTTTGAAATTTTAAACTCCCTATATAAATATGAAATATAATATTACCTAATTAATGAACCTTGTGAAACATTCAATTTTTTAATTAATTAAAATATAAGTTTGTGTAATATTACTTAAAAACAAATTTATAAACTTTATAAATGTAAGACACCTATCCCACTCCTCTTAGAGAGTTCAAAACTACATAGAAACCCTCGTGACATTAATAAATGGGGTCCTACTGGAGCATGAGTATGACCTATACATTAGGAGAGCGTTTGATGCTCCAATGTGACGTGTAGTTGCAAATAAAGAAGATGCAGAGACAATAAAATATTCATAGGAATTGATGGTATTAATAATATATTATATAAATATTTTTTTTCATTAATGAATATGAATATGAGAAATTGATCTAACTAAAACAAGTGTCAAAAGCACTAAAAGTTTCAATGTAAATTTGATTGTTTATTAATTTTGTTATTATTTATGATTGGATTAATTTAATGTAAAAAGATGGATAGTAAAATATAATATGTTAGTGTGATTTTGTTGATAAATTATGTTATGTTAGTTAAAGTTGGGCATCACAATAAAATATATTACATAAAGGGATTTTGATATATGTTAGTGAGTTTAATCATTAATGGTAAAAGATGGATAATAAAATATTATATGTTAGTGTAATTTTATTGATAAATTATGTTTATGTTAAGTTAAAGTTGGGTATCCCAATTAAAAAAGCATTACGTAATAGTTAAAACCATTATACCTTGGGATTTTGATATATGTTAGTGAGTTTAATCATTATTTTTTCGTACACTTTTATTTGTTTAGATTCATTTTAAAAAGCCTAATCTATTAAGATTGGCACTTAAAACAATTTAATATTTTTCAGTCGTTAATAATATTTAAGAAATGTTTGCACAATCAAATATTTGATTATGTTTAGATTCATTTTAAAAAGTCTAATCTATTAAGATTTAAGATTTGTACTTAAAAGAATTTAATATTTTTTAATCATTAATAATATTTAAGAAAGATTTACACAATCAAATATACAATTAAAATGAATTTAAACTAATTTATTTTATTAGTTTATAAAATCCATTTAATTAAAATATTATTTATTTATTAATTGTTTGAATTTTGTTATAAGTGATTGTGAATTTAAACTAATTTATTTTATTAGTTTATAAAATCCATTTAATTAAAATATTATTTATTTATTAATTGTTTGAATTTTGTTATAAGTGATTGTATGATAAAAGAAGTGCATTTTAGAATTCCGTATTGAAAAGATTGTAACATAGTACTATTTTTCTCATAATCATAATATTAATAATAAATGTAATGTGAGCTAAATTTTAATCATTTAAAAATAATATTATAAAAATGAAATTTTATCAACTATTAAAAAAAAAAAGGATTCAAGACGATTGTGTTTATCATTATTTCTAGTCTTTGTATTAACTCACAATATTGTGTGACTAACATGATATATAATCAACTCTACATTTTCTTTTTCATTTTTTTCAAAGGTGGAAAAACCTATCATAATTTAGTTGTTAGTCACTAATGTTGAACGTGGCCTGCAAAAACGAGTCAATATAGAACTGAGATAAACCAGAGAGACAAAGTGAAATGGGGGCAATGATATTCTCTTTATTGTTCAATCAATCATGGAGAAATATTTTACAATTCTCAAGAAGCTCCTCGCGGGCTTCTACATTAAACTAGGACAGATCTCAAGTGTTTTCAACTATCTGCAAATTCAAACGCTTGAGAACCTCCAAATGAATGTAATGGAAAAGGGTGTGTTTTCATAACCCAACAATATCCACCTTGACAACAATCTCCCAATACCTTTCCCAACGAATCAAACGTCACCTTCCTTCCAGCCAAGTGAGCCTTCACCTCTCACCTCCAGGTTGATTTTAATGGAGTATCCAATACACGAGCTACCAAAACTAGATGCCCGAAATCATGACTCTTGACCTAACTTCCCCCTTTTTAAACTTGAATTGGGATTTCCCATGACCAAATCCATCCAAACCTCCCTCAAGTCAAGGTATCTGAGAATACCACATAATTCTCCCTATCACCTAGGTCGTCTAGACTTTACCAGTGACTTTCAAACCTAGCGTACACATGTCTAACTAGGTCTTATAGTCATATGCCCATTTACATGTAATAGCTCCACCTAAAACTTCCATTCAAGACTTTCCCCTTTCCATTGCTTCTACTGTTCCACATAGTCACCCACTTGAGGAGTTGCTTCATCGTGCCCTCCTATACCTAGATGAAGATAAAAAGACCTCAAAACTCAAGAAGCCATTGTTGATACTGAGAGGGGGGGTGAATCAATATCAAGTACAATTTATCACTTTTATAACTTTACTTTCCAATCAAATAATATATCCAATAAAGAGCAAAAGAAGAAATACACAATGCACAATAGATATAAGTGAAAATCCATTGAATGTTTTCTTATGTAATAAAAGATTTCATTCAAAGGAAGCTACAACTTCCAAGTTATCCAACTCCAACCGAAAGGAGGCTCCAACCCCCTAATTTACAGGATGCAACCTGAAGGAAGCTCCAACTCCCTATATTCTCTAGCACCAACCAGAAGGAGGATACAACCCCCTTTCCTTTCCCCTTCCTTCCACCCATGAATATTTATAAGATAACTAACTTGTCATTGATACAATTTAATCATCAAACTGAATGCAACAATTACATAGAACCTATGTTGAGATCACCAAGAATGGGCTTCAGATCATGTGCCAGAAAATCCAATATCAGAGATCCTCATGTGATAGAAACAAGACAATTGGAGGGGCCTCGCATGACGAGGCTAGGGCAACCCACGAGTGCCTCACGGAACACTCTATGTGAAACTAGCGAGGACCCACTTAATTAGGTCTTTTCAGAAACCCCTCGCACCTGCAACTTTGACCTTCCTCGCTCCTGCAGCTCTGAGGCACAACTTCCTCCGTACAACTCTGCTACCATACTTTTACTTCAGACTCACTTTCTTGGATGATTCAAATGAGAGGGTCTTCCATGTGTATTTATACATTTTCAATCTCTTCCTTTTTTTTCTTCAGAGCCGACCTATCATTTCTTATTTTGCAACACTTTTCTTTAATTGAATTTAGGGCCGACCTGTAATTTCTTCTTTTCAAATCATATTGTCATATTTAAGAAGGCATATTTTATCAACTGTAAGGAGCCATGTAGCATTCCACCTATCATTGGAAACAACTCAATGAGAGATATCAATCCATGGGGGTAATACATGCATTTGTAATATCCTTCATGATATTTTTCTTCAACCAATATGCAGGGATTCTAAATTTCTTCTAGGGTTGACATCAATGACAACCAATTTTCCAACAATCTCCCCCTTTTTCATTG